>JAQZBX010067004.1:0-16017 GCA_029593785.1 Cabassous unicinctus
CTAACGTGTCAAGGAACATGGGTCCACTTCTAATGTTAGTGATCATTAGAAGATATTAATAGTCACTTTATTCTAGAACTCATACTTTTTTTCCAGGACACATTATCTCCAAAGTAGGAGCAAAAGTGGAATTGGTACTCTCCCTTCTCTAGTCCCCACAAAGGAAATAGTGTAATTGTGACATGAAAGTTAAATGTTCATGCACCATTAAAATTCTCCAGTGCTCTCCCATTTCACTTAGGATAAAATATAAACTACTTAGCATGCCAAGTTCCTCATGGTTTGTCCTCTGCCTTCTCTCTTATCTCAACTTGCACCATTTTCCCTTTCCTCACTATGCTTAACCTCACTGGACCCTTTCTTATTACCCAGATCTACCAATGTCCTTCCAACCTTAGGGTTTTTGTTCTTTTTGATCCCACCACAAGGAATAATCTTTCCTAAAAAACTTAGGAATCTGTTTTTATCAAGCTTTAGCTCGTATTGTGCAACTTCAGAAAACTTGCCCTGATGAGTCAATCTATAGTTATCTCTCCTTTATCTGATCTACTTTCTGCTGTATCATCCTGTTTATTTGATAGCACCACTCTGAAATTATCTTATGTATGTATTTTCCTATTAATTTCCTGTGTCTCTCTACTAAAATATAAGCTCCAAAAGAGTAAGGGTATATCTATCTTGATCACCAAAGAATCCTGCTACTGGAAGAGTACTTGGCATATAGAAACTGTCTATGGATAAATTTTTGAATGACTAATACTTACCGTTTGCCACAGTTTAGATATTACACAGGCAAATACAGAGGGCTGGCTCATCTATGATGGGAATGAGGCAATGGGAATTAAAAAAAAAAAATCTTATGTCCTTTATATGAATGCATTTTGGGCTACAATTGAATTGTTGCATTGTTTGTTCCCTTGATGATAGCAGACACCATGAGATGAATTAAGTTATTGAAATTCTAGAAGCCTTTTCTTTATTTATCTCATAATCCCAAAGACATGCAGCATTCAATAAGGAGAGTTCTTATATTGGTCATGGAGGTGGTGGTGGGAAGGAAGGAAAGATTCTGGGGAGAAAAAGCTGTATTAGCTTGAGCCTTATAGACGTGAATGGAAAAAGGGGCAAAATTAAGACTCCCTGACTGAAGTGGATATTGTTAGGAGAGCTGTAAGAAATAAAATTTTTAGGAGTAAGGTTAGATTAGAGTTAAGGTATGGTTAGAGTGAGGAGTAGATCATAAATTCATGAACTTAAGTCCTTTCTCAGGGAAATGGTCAAAAGTTATAATATTTAAGAAGAATAATCTATTAGTCATATGTTGGATGAATTCCAGATGAGAGCAAAGAGAGGTAAAATAGATACTAAAAATACAAAATTGCTTTCATACCTGCCAAGAAGTTAATTGTCTTTACTTTGATAAATCCAAATTTTAATATTTATTTGAGTGCCTTTGCCAGAACAACATACATTTTCTCTTTACTGATTAAATTATTAGGACCTTGTTACAAAGGAAAAAATAAAATAATAGGTCTTCACAAATGTATACAGAGTAGAATAGCTAGTGTGTGCCTGACTTAGTTGCTTTATCTCTTCTCTTCTTTCCTTCCTTCTTGTTCATGTGTTCTCTCTTCAATCTTTGCTGTTTCTCTTTCTTTTTATTTTTTAATTTTTAATTTTTTTTAGGTGGTACCAGGGATTGAACCTGGGCCTCATACATGGAGAGCTGGTGCTCAACCACTGAACTACACCCTCTCCCCTCTCTTTCTTTTTAATTGAAATTTATTTTACAAGTTCTTAATGTGACTTCTAGATACTGTGGAGGAAGGAAAATCTATACTAGATTCAGGAATTTGGAGGAAGGAGTGAATGTGGGCAGAAGATATTCAAGAAGGATCCATAAATATGTGACTGACTATAGGCCTACTTTGACTCATTCCCAGGAGCTTTTCACTTTTTTTAAGATCAGGGATTTCTCTCCATCTCTTCCCACTCTGAATTTAGAACCCCCAAGTGATCATTTCCTAGACTGCAGAAAAGAGAGAAACTCACTAAATCACTCCAGCTGTTTTCCTTTCTCATTCAAATCTATTTTCCACACACAAGCTGGAGGTGTCTTTTTATTTTCCAGTTAAGGTTTAAGTAGCAATTACATTATATGATCCATTATACATGAGTGCATCCTTTAAAACAAATAAACAAACGAAACTTGACAGTAAAGCCAAAGTCCTATATGATCATTAGCTTAACATCCCCATTTTATATATCATTCTGAGTTTGGCATCTCTCCAGACCTTTTGAAAGAAGTTTTATGTATACCTGGCTTTGTATATATTCACATCCATAAAACATGTATCATATTTTTAATCTAGTATGTGTGGTTTTTATACAAATGGCATCTGACACTACACATTATGTTGCAGCTTGCATTTTTTTACTCAGTTGCTGGTTTTTGAGATCTCTCATGTTGAGATATATAAATATGGTTTACTAATTTTAACTGATTTATAATATTTTATTTCATAAATATGCCACATTTATCTATCCATTCTATTCATAGATATTAATTGTTTGCAATTAATTTTTTTCATTCATCCACAATATATTTATTGGTTACCTCCCATGTGTCAGGCATTGCTCCTGGTGCTTGGAATACATCAGTCAATAAAAGAGAAATATCCCTGCTTTAATGTAGCTTACAGTTTAGCAGAGTAGACAGACAGTAAATAAGAAACAACTGAAAAAAATAGAAGAGAATAAGAGTTACGAAACAAAGTAAAAAGTAGAGCAAGATAAATAGGTCAGAAGGGCTAAGGTAGGAGGAGAGTTCAAGTTTTAGTATTAAATAGAAGGGTCAGCATAGGATTCATTGAAAAGATGAGATTTGAGGAAAGATTAATAGGACCTTTGGGGATCAAACAAATGGATATTTTGGAATAGAGGGTTTCACGGGAATATAGTGTTCCAGATGGATTCAAAGACCCCAAGGCAATAGAATACTCTGCGTGTTCCAAGAACAGTAAGAAATCCAAGGTGGTGGGAGTGGACCTAGTGAAGGAGAAAGTAATGGGAGAGGAGTGTGCATGGAGTGTAGATGGGAACACATGGGGTCATTTAGGCCACTATAAGGGTTTAGCTATTTACTATGAATGAAATGGAGAGACGTGACAGGAGTTTGAGTGAGTGCCATGGACTTACATAAGATTGTTATTGTAACTGCTGTTTTGTTAATAGATGTTAAGATAGCAAAGGTAGTGAAGGTGAGGCCTGTTAAGAGGGTATTGAATCCAGGCAATAGAAAATGATGACTTGGACCAGTGTGGTAACAGTGGAGGTGGTACATAATTGGGATTCTGGATATATTTTGACTGTAGGGCCAGTAGGATTTGCTGATTGAGTGAATGTGGCCATAAGGAAAGGGGAAGACTTGAGAATGATTTAGATGGGGAAAGTTGCAAGAGGAACATATTTGGAGAAGATAGATATTTTAGCCTGGTTATTTAGAAATCAGAACCTGAAGCAAGAATTAAATTACTGACTTTAAGTGCAAATCTAAGGTCCTGAGGGTGAAGAAGAGAAAGTGAGGCAAAGAAAGATGAAAAGTAAAGTGAGTGAAGATTTGCTGAAAGAGTCATCATATCACACAAAGCCATGAAGAGACACAGCAAGTTGCAAGCAGTCATGCTCTTTCAAAATTTGGGACTTCTAAGGAAGGTTTGCAGGGAGAAACCGTACCTCAGAGCATGTCTTAGAGAAGAGAAAGGACAGAGAATTGATATGCCCAGACTTATCCTGTAGCCTGTCTTCTGTTAATCCAAGGAGACAATTGCTCTGCATTTCCGAGTGTCATCAGCCAAATTCAGAAGTGGGTAGGGCTTGAATATTGTGGCATGAAGGTCATTAAGACCTAGATTTCAACTTGAACTCCAGCCAATTCAGAAAACTCAGTAAAGAAACTGGTAAAGGTAGCAGTGATGGCATGGTCCAGAAGATGTGTAGTACCTTTGGAAAGAAAGAGGTGGTTAAGGGAATTTGAGAAGGCACAGAAGGTTTGTGTCTAACTATATGTTAAATGGTCAGGAAACCATTGGCTATATGACTGAAGTTTAGGACAAGGATGTGACCTGGAAGTGTATATCTGGCAGTCATCAGATTATATGAATATGGTACATTTGTTACAATTGATGAATAAATATTGACATACTCATGTAAGATATCATTAATAGGGAAAATGTGAGAGGGGGAGGGGTGGAGAATCCCTTATATTTTTGATGTGACTTTTCTGAAACTAAAGCTTCTTTGACAATAAAGTGAAAAGGAAAATAAGACACTGGGGGAACAAACAGAAGAAATTGTGAATGTACATAAAAGATAACAGATCTTACAGTGATGAAAGGCACAATGCAAAAAAAATTATTTATTTAGGCTTTGCTTTTGGGGAGGTTTTGGATTGTAGAAGGGTCACAACTGTGGCAGGGGAGGATAACTGGTGTGGGGTGTCAGTGGTGGGGGATGTATGGGGAGTGGTGCACCTGGGGCATGCTTCTATGGAATATGAATGCATTCATGTGGTCCTGGAGTGTTGTCTCAGTGGGTGGAGACCCACACAATAACCAAAAGAATTTTGAATTCCCATCCTGGGGAGTTCTGTTACATTCTCTAATAGAGAATCTCTAGAGTACATGGGCAGTGCCAAGCAAAGGAGGACAGACCAATATGCTAGGTCCTTGATATTGATGCTTATACTTATGAACCTTGTTCTAGTGAAATTGAAATTTAATTACCTCCTGAAAGCCTCCTTGTTGCTCTAATATGGCCTCTCTTTAACCCAAACTCAAGCATATAAACTCATCACCTTCCCACTGGCATTGGGCATGACTCACAAGGATGAGCCTCCCTGGCACCAAGGGATTATTACCAAGTGTCAACTAGTGATGCATTTGGAAAAAGACCTTAACCATACGGGAGAAATATTAAATACAAATGAGTTTTTATGGCTAAGAGATTTCAAAGCAACCCAGTAGTTTCAAAAAGCTTGTGATGAACATAAGGGGCAAATGCAACTATGAAGTAAAGTAGATTTATTATTATTCTAGTGTGGCAGTTTGATATTATTTATGAATTCCAAAAAGAGATATTGATTATGTTTGTAAACTGGTCTATTCCTCCGGGCATGATACCCCTTTGATTGCATTAAATTCAGAGGTTACACTTTTACTTTATTAATTCAAAATTAGGGCTTTGATTCAACCATATCATTAGGGTGACTCAGTTTGAGTCCCTGTCCCCTTTGCGGGCTATATAAATGGACAGTCACTCAAGGAGAACACAGAATAAGATACACACAGAGGAAAAGAGAGTGCTCCATAGATGGAGCAGAGGAGAGAACTTTGATCCTGGAACTCTGGGGAGAGATGAGCCCTTCACTTGATAGTTTACAGCTGACTTTGTGAAGAGACCAAAGCAGCTGAGTACATAAAGAAATGAGCCCTCCAGCCTACAGCTGAGGTTGGAAGAAACTGGGCCCATGGAGCCTTAAGAGGAAGAGGAAGGCTGAAGCCTTGCAGAGACTGGCAGCCATCTTGCTCCAACAAATGACAACAGACTTTGGTGAGGGAAGTAACTTTGAGTTTGACTCTTTAGGGCCTTCTAACTGTAAACTTCTACCCAAAATAAATATTCTTTATAAAAGCCAACAGATTTTTGGTATTTTGCATCAGCACCCCTTTGGCTGACTAAAACATCTAGCAATGGAAGAACTTGTATCACTGATATAAAGGCAGTGGCCACCAGAGGTTCTGAGGGAAAGGAGAGGGAAGAATAGGTGTAATATGGGGCATTTGGGGGACATAGGAATTGTTCTGCATGATATTGAAATGATGGATACAGGTTAATTATACATTTTGACAAAACCTACAAAATTATGCTATGCAAAGTGTAAACCATAATGTAAACTATACACCATGAAAAAAAAAAAGATTAAAAAAAAAGTATATAGATAGTATTTAAAGACTTGAGAGACATCCAAGATCACTAAGTAGGTGAATGATGTTAAAGAAGAGTGTGGGACCGGAACTGAGAATACTCTAACATTATGAAGTCAAGAAAAAGAGAAAACAACAATGTAGAATGAGGAGTGAACAGTGACAGAGGAGAAAAACCACAAGAGTCTGGTGTGCTTGTAAACAAGTATAAAATGTATATTGAGGAAGAACAACCTATAAGTGTTTTCTTTGACATGCGTAAGTGCTTTTCAAAGGGAGATGCCTAGAAACAGAAAAGTTAGGTCAAAGTGTATGTACTGTTCATGTTTTAATAGACACTCTCAAATTGTCCTGAAAACTGGCTGTTACAATTTAAATATCATGAACACTGTATGAGAATTTATGTTTCCCCAAAAGTCATCAACATTTAACCTATCAATTTTAACTTTTTCCTAATCTGATGAGTGAAAAATTATATTTTATTTAAATTGCATTTTCTGAATTATTAGTGAACTTGGATAGTTTTTTGTACATTTGAAAGCCAATTGTTTTCTATTTTTGAGAAAATATTTGTATCTTTTTCCATTTTTTTTTGATTTAGTTGATTGCAATCTTCTTGTTGACTTATAGATGTTCTTTCTTTATGCTGCATATCAGTCATTATATATTTTTGCATATATACGCTTGTGTATATATATATAATAAATAAATAATAAATCCTTTTTCCACAGTTTTTCTCCTATTCATTGTCTATGAGTTTCCTGTGGCTGCTATAGTGAATTATCACAAACTTGGTGGCCTGAAACAAGAGAAATTTGTTCTCTCACAATTCTGAAGGCCAAAAGTCCAAATGCAGTTTCACAGGGCCAAATCAAGGTTTTGGTGGGGCTATGCTCTCTCTGGAGGCTCTGGGGGAGAAAGTGTTCCTTGCCTCTTCCAGCTTCTGGTGACTGTTGCAATCCCTTGGCTTGTGGCCATGTTATTCCAATCTCTGTTTCCACGGTCACATGGGCCTCTCTTCTTCTGTCTGTGTTAAAACTCTCTCTGCCTCCCTCTAATAAGGATACATGTGACGGCATTTAGGGCCCCTAGATAATCCATAATAATCTCCCCACCTCAAGAACTTTAATTTAATCACATCTGCAAAGTGTCTTTTTTACCACTTAAGGTGACATTCAAGTTTCCAGAGATTAGGAACTAGATCTCTTTGGGAACGATTTGTTATCCCACCATACTTGTTACATTTTGTTTATGCTATCTTTTTTCCCCCTGTTATAAAGTGATTTTATTAAATTGATTTGGACATATTGTAGGTCAAATAATATTTCCCAAAGATAACAATTATGGACTTTAAAGCTTGACATAATATGCTATCTTTTGTTAAATGTGCTTTATTACTTTTGAGATAGTCACATTTGGTAACCTTCTTTTATTAAGTTTGCTTTAAAAATTTATTTATTAAAAGGCCTCCTATTTCTCAATATCAAAGAGACAATTCTCTTTATTCTCATCTAAATATTTATAAACTTTTGATTCTATTTAGGTCTTTTCTCCATCTGGCAGTTATGTTTATATCTGAGATGAGAAATAGATTTTATTCTTTTTGTCCAACCAATTAATACAACCAATATTAATTAATTGGTCACTCCCCCTACTAATTTGTAATACAACCCATTTATGTAGGTCTCTCAGAATTTTCTATTCCACTTTCTTTCAGTCTTGTAACTCTTTTATGCCCTCAAACATATGTTTCTTTTTTTTTTCCCTTTGTTTTATTTTGCCCATATTTTCTAGTAGTCCTTAGTAAGAAAGCTGGAAGAAAAGTTATTCAGAAATTCCAGAAACAGAACAAATAAAACAGCTGATGAAAACAAATTTTTACATTTTATTGCATTATCTTTTCTTTCGAAAGACGTTAGAAGTTTCCCTTTATCTTTAACGTATGGCAGCTACTCTGCAATGTGTTCAGGTTTGAAGTTTTATTTCTTGCTTGCTTATTTGTTTTGATTTTTCTTGGTCTTAGGTGAGGTTTTGCAAAATGCAGAATCATATATTTCTACAGTTCTGAGATATTATTGCCCATTATTTCTTTAAATATTCTTTTCCCCCCTAATTTCAAACAAATTGGCATATTTATAATCTCTAAATTCTTTTTTCTTCAACTGTCAATTTTTTTAACTAGTTACTTTATGTTATGGATTCATTTCTCTTATCTTTCTGAAAATAGCAACTATACTTATTCTAACTCCTTTTTATATTTCTGTATTATTTCTATGTTATTGGGTGGAATTTCTTTGATTCATGAGTTTGTCGCCTCGTTTCTAGCCTTTCCCAGATGTTTGATGATTCTTAGTCACACATTCATCCTGTGTCCTGAAATCACATTCTTTTCATGCAGTCACCTTGGTGATGTAATGGCAGCCTTTCTTGCTTCTTTTCCATTCCTTTACTGGGCTAGAGGATAATTTACCTCCCTTTTCCCTCGTGATATAGTTATGCATTAATTAATATTTATTTATATTTAGAAACTTTCTACAGTATTTGTCCATTTTGAATAGGAGAGAAAATTTTGGCATGTGCATTCAGTCATCCCAGGTTTTGTCAGATCTGATATGAGATGTAGCCATGAAAATAAAGTTTCATGGGAGAAGTTAGACTATTAAACAAAATTCAGCCATTACCAAACAATATCCCAGAATGGAGAGGGTTGAAGGAGTAAATGCTTGGCTCTGTCTCCTCCCTTCCTCTCACCTCTTGCCAGTGCCTGCAATTGACCAGATCCAATCATAAGCCAGAGAGAAGGGGAACCCAGGGCTTGTCATCCATTGAAATCTACCTCCTGGACATAGTCCAAGCCTAGTAGAGGAACACGGAGAAAAGCAGCCCATCAAACAACTTTTAAGGAGTAGTTTTCCAACTCTTTTTTTCATGCATCGAATTCAGTGTTAATTCATTATAAATTTATAATTGGTGAACAACTTTTTATTTTAGTCAAAATTAATGTGCCTTTTGGTATAATCTACCTGCTGTAATTATATGTTTTTTTCTTCTCAGTTAAATTTATAATATCCATCATGCAAAATATATATTTATAATGAATAAATAAATTATACATATAAACATTTATATAAATAAATCACTCACAGCTATTTTACCTGTGTATTTGTATCTTAACTAGGAAGTTTTGCAATAACAAAGTTCACCTATGATGGGAAAATCAAGCAATCAGGGCTAGAAATGGTATTGTGCTGAACATAGAAACTTATTTTCCCTTCTTTTTAGGCCTTCTTAGCACATCAAGTTTCATTTATTTTTTTTTAAGAGACAAGAAAGCAAAGGAGTTAAGGCAAACATTTGCTATGCTCAATAAACAATGTTCTCATGTGTTAATTGTTTCTAATCAGGATAGCTAGTGTCGGCTAAGTTAATACACCATTAGGCAGAAAATAGAGGTATCATCAAAAATACAATCTAATACTTTACTGATCATGTTTGAACACTGGCCAGTAGGTAGCAACTGATGGCATCACAAACAGAATATTCACTGACCTGTATTTTGTAGATGCCATGCGATTTGTTTTCTAATCAATTTTATACTTTATCATATTTTTGGGGTATTCTTGTTATTACCAAGTTTACTACAGATATTATTATGGTAAAAATTATATAAACACATTTATATGCAAATATATATATACGTTTTCCCCTCACATCGTTTGCTTTCCAAAACGTTTTTTCAAATAAGAAGCAGTATAAATAATTAAATTCCTCAAGTTAATTTAAATTAATTCTACCTTAATGAACTATTAATGGACACACTTACCACATTCCAGATACTGTAGTAGGGGCTAGAGAGACTAGGATCGAAATCATGGGCATTTCCCTCAAAATGTCATCAAATGATTGAGGAAAATGCCATAGAATGAATTAATTGCATGAAGGAAACTGAGTGAAGCAAAGTTGGTGATGAAATAGACGGCATAGAAATAAGTCAGAGAGAATGTGACTAACTTTGCCTGAGAGGTTTATAGGTTTTTAAAGAAGTTGTGATCTGAATTTTGTTTTGAAGGAGGTTCACAGTTGGTAGTGGGTTGGGGAATAGAGGGACAGAAGGGGAATGTCCTTTGGTTGAGCACTTCTTTCAATGCAATATATGGATATATATACATATGGGTGTGTGTGTGTGTATTTCCTGACTAACATCATTGAGGAAATCTCATGAGCAAAGTACCAACCGATGTGTGGTGGTGGAAGATATGTAGATTAACAGTAAATCCTCCCTCAAGCACTGATAATCTAGTAAAAAGAGTGCATGCAACCATACAGGAGATACACAAAATGATCATTAAGATAATTGCAGAAAAGATAAAGATAAAGTGGGAAGTGGATGTGGCTCAATAGATTGGACCACCATCTACCATAGGGTAGACCCGGGGTTTGATTCCTAGATGATCCCACAAAGGGAGACAAGCAGACACAGAAGAACGCACAGTGAATGGACACAGAGCAGACAGTGAAGGCAAGTGGCAAAGGTGGGGATAAATAAATAAAATAAAATAAAATAATATAATGGTGACAGTAATACAACCAATACTAACAAAAAATAAGTATACTAAAAACATAAAATATTACTGTGACATAAGAATGGTATTATTTTTATTATAGTAGTGCTTATACAACATTTCTTGACAATAATTTCATTTAGCCTTAGCAAATACTCTCTGATGTTGCTATTGACATTCCTATTTTGCAAGTGAAATAAAATAGACACAGAGAGGTAATAACTATATAGAAAGTAAATGAAAGGAAAAATACTGTGGGTCAGGTGTTTAAAAAAAAAAGGAAAGAAAATAGGCTATAGAAGATGGATTGGTTTAGAGAGCAGTTAAGGAGAGGTTGGAGAAGGTATGTTGCATTGGGTTAGTGGAAAAGAAAACATTACGATAAGAATAGACAAAGCATACCAGTGAGCAGACCAGCCTGACTAGAACATTCATTTAGAAGAAAAATAGTTATAAATAAGTGTAATGGTTAATTTCATGGGTCAACTTGGCAAAGTTATAGTGTCTGATTGTTTGGTCAAGCAAGCACTGGCCTAATTGTTACTGTGAGGGTATTTTGTAGAATTAAACCATTAGTCAGTTTATTGTATCTATGGCTGATTATATCTATAGTCAACAAAGGAGATTGCTTTCAGCAATAAGATGAATCTCTTCATCCAATCAATTGAAGGTCTTAAAGGGAGAACAGAGGATTTCAGCAGACAGAAAGAATTTCTATCTTCTTCAGCCAGCCAGCTTTTCCTGGGGAATTCAAAACTACCATCGAGTTCCCAACTTGTGGCCTATCCTATGGAATTTGGATTTTCCAATCCCCACAGTCACATGAGCCAATTCCAAAAGTAAATCTCATAATTACATATAGATGTTTATTTATATATAAAAATTACATATAAAATTTATACATGAATGACCTGTTTCCTGTTGGTTCTGCTTCTCTGGAGAGCCCCAACTACTACAATAAGCACGTGAAATCCAGAAGAAAAACAGTTGTATATAAGCATGTGAAATTATTAATATAAAAATTTAGAAAAAAAATTCAGCAACAGCAAAATGATTAAGTAAGATATTGTGCATCTATATGATGGGCTACTAAGAAGTATTCAACACATGATTTAAATGAATCTCTAAAGCTATAATAATGATGAGATAACATTGGCTATTATGTAATTAGTTTTTGGAATATTTAATAAATGCAGATGGTACAAAATTCAGAAAATACTAGAGTTTGTAGTGAAAAGCCACCTTCTCTTCCCATTCCTCATTTCACTCCTCATCCAGAGGCAAACATGAATAAATGATTTCTTACGTATCTCTCTAGACAATCTGCGTATATACAGGCATATGCAAGCACACATACAATACACATATCCATTTTTACATGCAAAATATTTGGTTCTTAACCATGTTTTTCCACATTTAACAATGTATCTTGGAAATGGTTGCATATCAGTTTATAAACCAGATGCTGTTATATAGATGCACTATAATTTATTGTTGGACATTTGGGTTCTTTCCAATCTTTTATCTTTTATTCCTACAGAAAAATGCTGTAATGGACCAGAGAAGACATAATTTAAATTTCGGTAGGTATTGACAAATTGCCTTCTATAAAGGTTGTCGGTTTATATTCTTACCAAGAGAATCTGAGAAATCTGTTTCCCCAAACTCTTGCCAGCATGGTGCACTGTCAAACTTGATAAATTGATATATTGTATTTCAATTTTTGAGTGAGATTGAACTTCTTTTCATATATTTAAGACTATGTATTAATTTTTTGGTGAATAGGTTGGTTAATATCCTTTTCTCACTTTTATTGGATCATTCTTTTTCATGTGAATTTTAAAAGCTCTTTTAAAGTTAATTATTCCTATAATCATCTGTATTTCAGTTTTTGTTTTTACAATTTTGCCTTTTATCTTGACTGCAATTATGGTGCTTGTGCTCTATAGTTATGCTTTATGTATAGTTGGATTGATCAATATTTTCTTCCAGTCTTACATAAGATGATTTCATATTTTCTCCCAGTACTTCTTTTTTTATTTTTATTTTTTGAGGCACCAGGGCCAGGGATTGAACCCTGGACCTTGTATGTGGAAAGCTGGCACTCAACCACTGAGTCACACCGGCTTCCCTGAGTTTGTTCCTTTGTTTGTTTCCTTGTTTGTTTGTTTTGTTTTGTTTTTAGAAGGCACCAGGAACCAAACTGAGGACCTTCCATGTGAGAGGCAGCACGTGAGTCACATCTACTCCCCTCCCAGTACTTTTATCATCATCTGCATATACATCTTTGATCCCTTTAACATTTTCAAAAATAATAAATGTAGGAGGGAAGAATTCTATCCCATTATCTTAACATAATATATGGAAAAATATATGTTTTTCCCAATGAAATGAAATGTTACCTTATTAATATAGTAAACTAATACAATTTAAAATCTATTTCTGGGATATCTCTTCTATTTCATGAATCTGTGTGAATATTCCTTGCCTGTCATTACCTAAATTATTAAAAGTATACAAATATATATTTAATAACTGTATATTATGCCTGCTTAGTTTACATATACATAAATATATACACACATACATACATATATATGAATGATTTGGTTGGCTGACTGTCCCTTTATGACATTTATTTTTCAAAAATTTTCTGGCATATACACAATGATTAAGCAAAGGCTAATGGAACAATCTATTATCTCCAATGCTGCAACTAGTTCTGAGGCTGTGAGTGACATTTTTTCTCTTCCATCACGAATTTTCTAGTTCGCTTGCCACTGGCAAGTACTTCAGTTTAGGTGGCTTGCTTCCTGAGAGTTTATAGAGTCTTCCATTGCTTTAATGTTGTAAGGTTGGGTTTGCTGCAGTGGACCATTAGACTTATCAGTGTACAAAAAACACCAAGTAATACTCTAGTGAATTCCCTGGGTTCTAAGCATACTCCTATTTGCCCACATTGACTTGTAGCAACCACTCCTTATGGTATTCAGGATCATGCCCAACAATTTGGTAACTTTTTCTTTGCCTGCTGTTTCAATGGTATCAGAGAACGTTGAACGGCTTCTGCTTTAATGGAAACCTCAATGTATGCAGAGGTAGAAGTTCACCCTTGCTGATACCCTCCATCCAACCCCACTGAGGAACTAGGTCTTCTGAATTTATAGAGTCAAGAAGTAGAAATTATGCAAGTAGATATGCAAGGGAATGATAATGCAATGAGCAATACTACTTCGACCTTTTTTTAAAAAATTGGACTAAGGTTGTCCAGCTATTGGGGCCACAGCACTTTATATCGGGTTTTAGTTCATTGTATATATTTCATCCTAGAGGAAGCTTGAATGTGCTGCTTTAGAACCTTTTTAGGTGTTACAATATCCTATTCAGCCAGCTGCTTCTAGATGATGCATTATATAGTAGGACCAAGGGATCCCATGGTCAGACACTCATTGTCAAACCTTCTGCCTTAAAATGCGTCCTTTGGTCTGAGGTTATATTATGAAGGATACCATATAAGAAAATCAAGCATTCTGTTAGCCTTTAAGTTATGTTTCTGGCAGAGGCATTGCAGGCAGAGAAGGTAAACTCAAAACTCATATCCATAGCTGATTTCAATTTGGCAAGAACAAATTGCTGCTCCCTCTGTGGTGAATGTGGGCCATTATAATCAACCTGCTATAAAGTCAGTGGCTGGGCTCCCTTGGCCATGTTGCTATGTGCAAAGTTCAGCATTGGTTTCTGTTGTTGGTATATCTGGAATTCCTCAGTTACAGGGGTAGATCAGCTTCAGTGAAATATTTGTACTCTTGTTTCTATTGATAAAGTGTTGCCCCATGGGAGGTTAAATCCCTCACATATCCAGATCTGCATAGGTGTTAGGACTGATTGCATTCATGCATGTATTACACATGATGGTGGCAGAAAAGATCTACATCTGAAAAGACACAGAGTAGAATAGAGGCAAAGTTTTGTGAGGTTCCATTTGCATGTATGTGGTTGCTGCAACAATGTGTGGAGCCAAAAGTTGGAGTGCGAGGATGTGAGGCCGGTCATAAGAGCGGCTTGACACTCGGACACTTGTAAAAAATCTCTTCTTGAAGAGACAGGTCTATAGGAATGTTATTTTGCTTTCAGTAAATTCAAATAGAGCATGGATTTAGAAGAATACAGCAATGAGTCTCAAATCAGGCAAGAATAAGGAGAGAAAGACTCTATTATTTAGTGGCAAAATTTTATTCTCCTGAGTGGATATGTAGTATATGCACATTTTAAGGTCTTTGATACAGATTACTGAATTGTTTTAAAAATGACCAATATAAGGTATATTGTATAAAAGTGTCAATTTCACTATTTGTTTGATAATATTGGGAATAAAATTTATTTAGTCTCCAAATTTGACAGTTGAAAAGCAGTATCTTATTTTAAATTAACAATTCTTTACTAGTGTGGTTGTATTTTTTTTGGTATATGTATTCTTATTTTTATATGGGTATCCAGTTCAAATCATTTGTTCATTTCTAAATTAGACCTCTTTTTATATAAATAGGATGGGCCTGTTTTCTATCAGAAATTTCCCCATTTTTCTAATATTAATCATGATTTAAACTTTTAAAATCCAGCTTTTCCCTTCTTGTGCTAAAAAACTGACATTTGATTAATTTCTTTCAAGTACAATTCTTTTTTTTTTTTTTTTTGGTTTATTGTTATTGAATGATAAAAAAATAAACTACCAGTTACAGTTAATTGTCATTTCACAATTTATATTGGCTTGTCTCTATCCATTATAATCTCCATTTATATAGCATCACTTGCAATTTTCATTTTTACAATTAATAATATATGTAGAGAAGAGCTTACAATTTGCCCTGTGGAGCAAACGGCTGAAAAAATTACATTTTTTATTATAACATTTCTTTTTACTTTCTCAAAACTGTTTTTTATTCTTTTCTTTAGGCAATGTGGATTAGCTTACGATCTTAGATCTTTGCTTTTCAAACTGTGGTAGGTAGACAGCAGCATTGGCATCACACATATGTGTGCTTGTAAAAGTTCAGGCCCTTTACCAGACCTACTAAGTTAGGATCCACATTTTAACAAGATCCCCTAGTAAGACATCTGGCCATTACCATTTGAGAAACATCGTTTTAGAACCTGTAGTATATTTTCATGGAGACATAAAATTAGCCATTTAATATATCAATTTCCTGGATTGTGATTGTGAACTATGTCTCCACAGTAGTTTCATAAATATGATGTTGAGTCTTTTTCTAAAGGAAAACCAATTTTAATGACCTATTCTAGTGTCACAAATTAGGATAAAGGGAATGTAAGTTGCATCATACAATGATAGTAGTCAACACTATTACTTGAAAACATGCATTCTTGTGTTGGGGGTCATATCTCTCCCAAGGGGGACAAACATGGGTCCTGGGGGAGGAAAAAAATCTTACTCTTTTTATGTATGCATCACT
>JAQZBX010067005.1:0-16012 GCA_029593785.1 Cabassous unicinctus
CCTGCTTTTCTTTTCTACTTCCCCTACTAAAACATAAACTTCAGTAGAAGAGGGACTTTATCTGCCTTGATCATTGAAAATGTTCTTGGCACCTAGAAAACACTTAGCACGTAGTGGGCACTAAATAAATATATATCAAGCAAATGAATAAACAAACACATTAAAGATAAATGCTTTCTAAGTATGCAATTACAACAATCAATCTCTTTTCAGAGGAAGGCATTTATAATATTTTCTTTACCCTGTGCCCTATAACTGTATAAAGTCCAATTGTGGTCCACATCCTCAACAATCTATTATCAGTTTCCTAAGAACCAAAAGTACTCCTCTGTTCTCTCAGAAGAAATATCAATAGATATCACTAAACAAGAGAATTCACCATTGGCAGTAGCATATCATTAATGCAGAACTACTACCATTTTATTGTGGATAACTTAAAGGACATACAGCACCAAGCATGCCAACTTGAATGTCTTGGGAGGCCAAATATGATAGTTTAAGCTAAGGAACTGACAGTAATATCTTTGTGACTAAGAAAACATCTCTAACCAGATTTTTAAAGCTGGGACCTCCAGTAGAAATTCAGTGACTCACTGCTCACCTCTTAGGAATCTAATGATGTCCCTAAATCCTGAATATGAAAGTTATGCTCAACAGATATTCCTTGACTATTAAGTATTCATTGAATATTTGAATCATTCATCTCTATTGAATGAATGAATGAATAACATTCCCCCAAAATAATATCCTTGACTTTGATTACTTTCACAGTCTACATTTGCCTTAAGACTGTTGAGGGGATAAGAGAGTTGACAGACAGAGGTTGACAGGGGTCAGAAAAATGTAAAAACAGGCATAGGATTGCCATCACTTTGCAACATCATGGTTCCTATCACAACCCTGGGTCAAAAAGAGATTTGGTTTATAAGGTGTTAAAAGAGAGCAGGAAGGTGGGTAAATAAAAATTTTGGTGTGTGCTGTTCATCACTAATATAACTAGTGCTATTCCAGAGTGCTTGCCTGCAAGCCGATAGTAACTGGTCCATGACCAGTAAGTACCCAAATTGAGAGTGTTCAGCAACATACATAGCAATTTGGCATTGCTTTGGCATTCAAGTATGTAATCATTTGACTCATCAAACTGAACAGAGTATAGGCGAGTTTAGGGGTTGTCAAAGGCACATAAGGCATGTGGCCCTAACTTTACGGGTATTATGTACAGGTGAACTACGTATTGGTCTAAGACAAAAAACGAAATTAAGAAAGAGAGGAAAAGAGGGAAAAAGGAGAGGAGGGAAGAAGGAAGGAGGGAGGGAGGGAGGGAAGGGAAAGACCCTTTGGTTCTTCAAATGGTTTAAGTACTGATCTACACTAACCTCAAATGAATGCCCAGAAGATTTTCCCATATAGATGGAAAAGAACAATGGGGGTGTCAATTTTTTCCTGCCTCTATCAGATAATAAATACAGAAAGAATCTTGGGATTTGTAAATTTAGCACTTATTTTAATGAAGATGGTACATAAAAGCATTTCAATATGAAACATAAATAATTTGTTGTCCTTATGGCATGAAAATAAAATGCTTGGTCATTTAAGACATTTTAAAAGTATCTCTACAAATACCCATCTAGAACTTTAAGTTTTCAGTCCTATCCAATAAAAGAAAGTCTTTTTTAAAAGCCTAAATACAATGAACAATAGTTAATTTACATTTTTATTTTGTAAGACACCCTCCTCCTCCCACATCAATTTGACAGAATAGAACTCCTTATTTGGCTTGAAAGTGATTTAGAAAGTGATTTAAATCAGATCAGAAACCATAAAGAAGGAAACCCATGGAGTAATTTTCCATTTGATTTAGAAAATACAAATATGTCTAAAATAATGTATCTCTAATCACTGGGGAAAAATGAGATTTCCCATATATATTAATTTTCCACATAAATGATGCATATCTCTTTAAAGACCTTTTTTGTTTTGTTTTGTTTTGGTTTTGGTTTTAAAAAAGGAACTCTTCCTAAAATGCAGCACATACTTCTTTGTCAATGTATTAGAAACTTCTTTGTAAACGAGCATTCTGCACATGACTCAGAAACCTTTTGCCAAGGCCTATAAACTCTGAAGCAGGGATGCAATATAGTGTGATTGATTGAAATACAGAAAGCTGTTTATCGCCAATTCTGGCCTCAGAATGCTGCTGGGGCTCCTGGGATCTCTTCCCTAGTTGTATTTGCTGTGAATTTCTAAGGAGAAACTTCTACCTGCCTCCATCATCCTTTCCTTTTTTTTTTTTCCTTTAAATTTGTCTTTCTAGGCAACCCAGGAAGAACTATAAAGAGGAAAATGTAAAACAACCCTACCAGCCCACCAGCAAGCTTGTTAAATCACTGAGCTTAATTTACACAAAATTCAGCCAATGGAGTTTGCCTTTTCTTAAAGCACGCAGTGCTCTCCTAGCTCACAGGACTTTTCTGCTTCTGAGATTCATTACAGATGGCTGAGACTGGAATTATGATGGCTGGATAAGTGGGGCATTACTTGATCTTACATCATTCTGATAAGAATTCTATGAGGCAGAGAAAAGGCATATGCCATTATCCTCATTTTTTTTTTAAATGGAGAAACTGCAGCACACAAAGAAAGTTAAGTAACTTGCCCAAGGCATCAAGCAAATTAGTGTCAGAAAATTCAGGTCTTTAAAACCCCAGCTCTCCTCTTCATCAGATAACAATTCCGTCTTCTCCCTTGCCAGTCTTTCCCACACATATTTTATCCAAGTGCAATATATTTCTAAACTATACTTTATGTGAATGCATATCTTGATACCTCAATGAAATCATCAAACTATAATTTCCTATTATGTTTTCTTTGAAATGTCAGTTTTTGAAATGATACCCATAAATCTTTCAAACATGAAATTAGTAGAAGAGGAGAGAAATGATGATCGAATGCAAAACAACAACAACAACAAAAACAAAAACATTTACAATGGATTTGCTTGGGTAAAGAACCAAAAGATTCAAAAAACAAAAAAGCCAGCCCCAGGGAGAGGATGCTTTTTTGGTGGACAGTGTTTTGCCTCTTTGCCTCTTTATGCAGTAGAGGGAGCTATGGTACTATCAGTTAGGATTACAAGAAAGCTACGAGGCTAAAAAAACAATCAAATTCGTTTCTAGGATGTCCATTTTCTTTTGCATTTCAAACAGTCCTTTTCTGTTTTTGAGACGTTTTTCCTCCATCCCTGAGAACCTTCGGACTGCACGACCTACATCCCCTTTTCTTCTGGAATGACAGAGGGTCACCACCTTCACTGCACATCCTATGATGCTATTTTGAGGAGGATATTAGGAGATACAGTTGCACAAAGCAGCCTGCCTTTGTCTGCCCCATCAACTCAAATAGTTTCCTCCCTAATCTATCAAAAATCTAATTTTTCAGCCTTGAAAAAAAGACTCTCATGCAATTCAAAATTTTCCAGAACAACAACTGGCATATATGTCCTTAAGCTTTTAATTGTAATGGAGTAAAAATGATTGTTAATAACTTCTCATAAAAATACACTATTTGCAGAAATTAAGAGAAAAGGCAAATTTATTCAAAACTAAGGAATTAAAGTATTTTCAAAAATAGTCTGTTATTAATTTTGAATAGAGAAAAATATTCATCTTTAAGAGTACATAGGAATCAGAAAAGTTCATCTTTATAGCTGGGGCATTGTGTCCAATACTACTAATTTCATGTTATGCTTTGGTGTAAATGAAGCAAAAAATGTTCACTTACAATATGAATTTCTTTCTAGGTTACAACACCATTCTTGATTTTTATGATAACAAAAGGTACAGTTTCCAAACTTATTTATACAAATAAACCTCACCTGAAAATTCATTTGCTCAGTTTTTAAGATTTGACTATGTAAGTAAATGCTGATGTGTTGGCAAAGGAAAATGAGGACATCACCTCACAGGTCTTCCTGCTCTCTGGAAAAGCCCATTCTAGACATCACATAACAATCCATATGGCTGTCTTTATCTATGCTTCACTATTGGAAAATATTCAGAGCTTTTACCAAAAGAAATGGCCAAGATTTACTCTATTTCCATATCTTGAAAGATGTAAAAAGATCATAAATAATATAAGTAAAATATGGATTTATATTGTGTGGCATATATAGAACTTCAAATCTATAAAATTGGTGAAGTAGAAATCTATTTATCTACCTTAACAAGAAACCTTAAATATAGAGCTTTTTTCAGGCTAAAGTCTATAATTAAACAAATTTACTGACTGCCTACTATATCCTAGGCATAGGACCATATCAAGGTGTGGTCTGTAAACTTTTTTACTGGTCTACAAAAAAAACAAGCAGCTTGAGCGACAATGTAAATCAGCTTTATCACCAAGCACACATTTTTTTCCTAGCAAGAATTTTTCAAAGAAGGAAGCAGAGTATTGATTTACATTGTGGCACAGGTTCCTTATCTCACTGCAGACGGCCACTTTGAGTAGCATTATTCTAGGCAATTCTAGGTGCTTTCCTAAATGTTATTGTTATTTATAATAGCTAACATTTATTGAATTATTATGTGCCCAACACTTGTACTAACTCATTTAATCCTCACAATAATGCTGTGAAATAAGTATTATTATTATCCCCACTCTATAGATGGGAAAACTGAAGCATGAAAAGGGTTAAGTAACTTGTATAGATGGGAAAACTGAAGCATGAAAAGGGTTAAGTAACTTGCCGAAGATTACATAGCTAGTAAATTGCAAACTGGGATATAAACTAGGCAATCTGCCTCTAGGTCATGCTCGTAACACTTCACTATATCCTCTCTCCTTAAGTTTGGATCCACATGACAACAGGGAAGGAGACATTATCATTCTCATTTTATAGTAATGCTTCTAGACTGTAAACTTCCTGAAGGCAGGGGCTGTGATTAATCTCTGCATGTTCTCCCTGGAATGCTAGAAATGTGGAAGGATAATGAAACATAGTCCTCTGTCCTCAGGAAGCTCATATCCGCACAGAACACCAGCAACAAGTGAAGGAGCTGAGCTGACTGCCCTTGGCTTAGAAGAGTGAACTTGAGGGCCAGCCAGTTCTTTTAAGGACACTTTAAAACCCTAAAAGGCTTGAAAGTAGACAGGCCTAGACTCACAGGATTGCAGATGCCCACATGCTTTATTTTACCTTTTGCCCACTGATGAGATACATGAACAGCGCCAAATAGGTAACTCTCTCAATAGCAATATCCAGAGAGACTCCTTGTGAGATCTGGCTTTTGCCTTGGGGACAGGGTATGGGGAACCCAGAGAGAATTTGGACAAGTAGGACCACACAGAATGCAAGATCAGGGTTGGTGTAATAAATTCTGCTCTCCAAACCCAGGATTGAGAGCTTAAGAGCCCAAGTACCAAGAACCCAGTTGGTGACCCATAGAATTGGCTGCTGCACTGTTTGAATCAAATAACCCAAATTAGAAGTCATTATGACCAAAGTCTTGGGATCTGGGCAGCTGTGATTTATGGGTGGGCACTGCCTAATGGTTAAAGTCCTTCAAGGGCACGGCAGAGTATGCAGGGATGGTGGAGACTACAGTGGCAGCAGTGAAATATGCTTATAAAATTTAGGAGGAACCTTCCTGATACATGTTTCCAGAATAATAAAAGGTTAGAAGCATGGGTTCTGGAGTTGGACAGGCCTGGTTTAAACACCCATTCTGTCTCTTGCAAACCAAGTGACTGTGGGCAATCTATTTCCCTTCTGTAAGCTTCCAGTTTACTCAACTGTAAAACAGAGGTAATAATATCAACCTCACAGGATTCTCTTGAGAAATACATGATATGATACACAGTTTTAGTTTTTTGACTGCTTAAGCAGACATCATAAAATGGGTTGGCTTTTAGCAATGGGAATTTATTAGCTTGCAGTTTTGAGACTGAGAAAAATGTCCAAATCAAGGCATGATCAAGGCTATGCTTTCTTGCCAAAGACTGGCTGCCGGTGATTCTGGACTCCTCTCTGCCATGTGGCAAGGCACCTGGCAGCATCTGCTGGTCTCTCCCTTCTCTTTCAGGTTTCATTGCGTTCAACTTCTTGCTTCAATGGCTCTCTCTCTCTCTCTCTCTCATTCTATTCATTTTGTTAATAATGGATTCCAGTAAGAGTATTAAGACCCATCCTGAATGAGGTGGATCACACCTTAACTGAAGCAGCCTCACCAAAAGGTTCTACTTAAAGTGGGTCCACACCCACAGGAATGGATTAAACCTAAGAACATGCCTTTCTGGGGTACATACAGCTTTAAGCTATCACATACACATATAGTGCTTAGCACAGTACCTGGCACAAGGCTTAATAACAACGGACACCTAGTTCTTACTGTGTGCCAGGCACCCTTCTAAGCTCTAACTAACTCATTTAAACCTCACAATAACCCTATAAGGCAGCATAGTGGATTGCACTATTATTCACAAAAAAGCCCTACCCCTTTCCCTGTGTAAGGAGAATATATCCCTGCCCCAATGACTCTAGGGTTGGTCATGTGACACTTTAGCCTATGGAACTATGCAGATGTGATCTATGCTGCATCCCAGCAGAAGCCCTAAGAGGCACCCAGAAATTCCATCACAATACTGGCCCCAAATGGGGGATGCTCCTTCAGTTGTATTTCAGAATGAAGACAACAGATAGAGCAGAGCTACAGCCTGCTCATAGCTTACATGTGTCATGAGCAAGAAACAAATGTTTGTTATAAGCCACAGAGATTTGGAGGTTATTTGGCACTATTATTATCTTCATTTTAAGCTGAAGAAAATCAATGTACAAAGTGTTTAAGTCATTTGTCCAAAGTCACAGCTGGTAGGCAGTCCAAGTGTAAACTACTGCCCATTGCTTCTGGTAGTGCTTGTTACCATCACCACCATGGATGAGGACTCAGGCTCCTAGGGAAGGTTTATTAGTGGCCAGACCTGAGAAGGACACTCAACGATGGCTGAGGCAGAGAAGAAAGCAGAGCAGGAGTTCCAGTGCAAGATCTGTATCTATAAGTGTGGTCAGAACAGATGGTAGTGTGGACCCAGATTAAAGAAGATTTAAATGATGTCACTGGAATTATGCTTTATGTGGTGGAAAATTAGAAGCCACTGAAGTTTGAGAGGCTAGGCAAGAAACCATAAGACAAACAGATAGCCAAATGGCCTTGAAAGAGCATAGGACCAGGGACAACAGCAAGGAGGCTGATGCCACAACGCAGGCTTGAGGCAGGGACCTACAATGGGGAAAAGTGCAGGGTCAACAGGGGGGACAAGACATTTAGTGACTATCTGGATATATAAGAGTCACATATCTGCCCATGTTTGTTAAAAAGAAGGAGTGGGGAGAGACAGAGGATTCTAAAGCATTGAGCCTTGTGGAGGCTGCAATAGTGACAGTACTGACATGAGATATAGAGATCTTGTACATTTAAACGGACCCTTGGTCCTCTCTGAGTGTTCTCGTTGGGCAACACCAAGAAAAGGATCACAATGTCTTTAGTCACTAGAGTTAACTCAGAAAACATCTTAACAGGTCTTAATGGGGCTCCAGAGTTTGTAGCTATGGTATTAGAAACACCAGAAAATTCTGCTTCAACTCTGGAAATTTAGTATAGGAACATCATATTCTAATTTTTCTTCTTTGCACTTTTGTACCACATTCTACATATTGTTGCAATATTCGCTGTCTGCATGAGCTCAATGAGACAGCCAGGAATAGAATGCAGATAAAGACTAGGAAGAGGAGTGGGGGTAAAGAATAGATGTTTCACATTCAAAATTCCATTCACAATTATTACTAATCTAATCTGGAGTCAGAGAAATGGAGCTATGATTATTGAAGAGAAACTAATGCTTCTGTTAATTTTTTAAAACACAGAGGAAGCAATGTCCTGATAATAAGATCTGGAAATAAAATCTTTATCAAGGATAACAGGGATAGCAGGGAGCAATGGTGATGCCTGATAGGATTGGGAACTCTGATGGAGGTGCTCCAACTAGGAGCCAGGGTAAAATGGAAATGTCAATTCATGAGACAGAGGGGACTCAAGGATAATCAGAAGAAAGTCTGAGGGGCTGGGGAATTCAGAGTGACAAAAATGGGGTGAGAAAAGCAGGGGACAATTTCAAGAGACTCCATGGTGTGAGGAATGATAATAGAGTTTCCATTCCAAGAAGCAGAGCAGAGTGATGTGTGTCTGCCCCCAAAAGGAAGATCCACTGAGGAATGTCTGGGGCTAGAGTTCAAGAGGAAATGAAGTTGGGACATAGGTGAATAATGTAAGGCAAATACTTCAGTTTTGAACTGAAACAGAGCATGGACTGAAAACTCAACCATAAGAAGACACTACCTATTGACAGATTTAAATGAGGTGAAAGAAAACTTGACTAGGGAGGGAAGTGGGGTGGGAAGAAAACTGAATTTAGAGGATGAAAAGTAAGGAATCACCTATTTTCTTAATTCCAAGAGGCTTTTTTAAAACAACAAACATTAAAAAGTTACTAACACCAGAAGTTCTGAGAGGAGGGAGAGGGAAGAACAGGTGTGATATGGGGCATTTTGGGGACACTGGAATTGTTCTGCATGATATTGCAATGACGGATACAAGCCATTATACATTTTGTCAAAACCTATAAAATTGTGCAATGCAAAGTGTAAACCATAATGTAAACTATAGACCATGGTTAGCAGCAATGCTTCAACATGTGTTAATGAATTGTAACAAATGTACCATACTAATGAAAGACGTAAATGGGAGAAAATGTGTGTCTGGGGGGGCGGGGTAGATGGGAATCCTTATATTTTCGATGTAACATTTATGTACTCTAAAAGTTTTTTAAAATTAAAGAAAAAAGTTACTAAAACTAGAATCAATATTGGAATCATGGAAATAGTACTTAGAAAAAAGAATAAATTCAAAGAGCTGAAGCCTACTGAATGGAAAGAGAAAGAAAGGAAAGAAAAAAGAAGGGAAGAGAAGGGACCCAGAAGAGTTAAATCAATGGTAAAATAATTAACATTGTGAATTATAATTCATGTACTTAATACTCTATGATTTTCTGATACCACTGTAAAAATACAGGGCCCAATATACTACCTCTATGCCACAATGTGAATCACCACAACGGACACCACTTGGAGAAAAAAAAGTGCTGAAGCTCAGGGGTTTGGTCTTTGAAGGAGACAGGCTTCTTTTTAATCTCTCAAGAGCTGTCTGCAACACAACAGAGATCTAGCTAGGCAATATTTCTGAAATACATTTCTTCCCTGAGGCCGGCCCAAATTCAGAAATGCCCTGATGCCATCATAGGAATCTAATAGGAGTCAGGGCTCCATACATCCTCTGCCAATTAAGTTTTGCTTAAAGAGAATGACAAAAATAGTTATGAAGGGAGTCTAAACTTGGAACATTATAAATAGAAAACGTGAACTACTAGACAAGAACTGTAATTTTGGCATTTTGTAAAAACACCAAAAGTGTACTAAAATGCTGTGTGATCAATCACCATCTTAATCATTTGCTAAGGAGACGGGATAATGAAGTTAAAAAAAATTTTTTATTTTATTTTTTAAATATTTTTCATTTAAGTACCCCAATTTTTTAATTTTAGATTTCGTTTCTCTAAATTATTATGTATTTTACTTCTTATGCTTAAACTTATCATTATTATTTCATTTTCTTATTAATCAAATTTGGCGATATTATTGGCTTCATTTTTGAAGAAGTTTTGGATCACAGAAGGGTTACAACTATGGCAGGGGAGGATCAATGGGGTGGGGTGTCAGTGATGGGGGATACATGGGAGGAAGTTCACCTGGACATACATATAAGGTATATAAATATGTTCAAATGTTCATGGGGCATTGCCACAGTGGGTAGAGAATCACACAAGAACCGAAAGATTATTGAATTCCCATCCTGGGGAGCTCTGCCACATTCTCTAATGGAACAGCAACAATCCTCCAAGTACAGGGGCAATGACTAGTGAAGAAAGATGGTCCATTGATGGACCCTTGATATTGATGACTATGTTTATGAGCATTTTCCTCTTGAATTTGCAACTTAGCCTAGTGTTGTAGAGTGCCTAAGAGTTACATCCTTAAAGCCTCCTTGTTGCTCAAATGTGGCCTTTCTCTAAGCCAAACTCAGCATACAAACGCAATACCTTCCCTACCATCGAGGGACATGACTCCTGGGGATGATCCTCCCTGGCACTGAGGGATTACTACCAAGCACTGGCTGGTGATACAACTGGAAAAAGACCTTGAATAAAAGGGGGAAAAGGTAAAGACAAGTGAGTGTATATGGCAAAGAGACTTCAAAGTGAGTCGGGAGGTCATCAGAGAGGTAAAGCTTATGCATATCTCAGCAGGATCTCACAGATGGCCAAGGTAGATACTATGCCAAATGGTGGGGCTCCTGAGGGCTACAGAAACACCCAGGTCCTACGGTCATGGCAGATAGCTCCAGAGTTTGGTGCCTTGCCAGTGGGCCCTACTTTGGAATTTTTGCTCCCAAGTGTGACAGAGTTGGACTCAGATGTGACTTCTCTACACATGCTTCTGGTCCCTTTTATTTGAACCTATAGTTGGTTCTTGGTGGGTAGGTGTACATCGAAGAGACTTTAATCTCTGGGCTGTCCATGTGCCAGCTGGGCCCTAAGCTTCAGCAGAGCTGCTACACCTACTCTCCAGTTCATTGGACTCACCCAGGACAACTAACAAGGAGGTGAGGATGGACAACCACCACACCAAGAAACTGAGATTCTACAACTTCAGGCAAGAAGAGTCCTATCCATTAGCCATATGGGATCGAAGCCCCCTTTCAATTAGAGGCAGAGTGGGCATCAACATCCCAGAATCCTCAGGATTGGGGAATAAAATATGGACTAGAGTGGACTTACTGGTATTCTACTATAGACTTATTGTGATTCTAGCAATGGAAGAAATTATATCATTGATGTGGAGACAGTGGCCGCTGGAGGTGCTGTAGTCAGGGAGAGGGAAAAAGAGATGTAATATGGGGGCATTTTCAGGACTTGGAATTGACTTGAGTGACATTGCAATCACAGATACAGGCCATTACATATCTTGCCATAACCTACAGAATTGAGTGGAAAAGAGTGTAAACTACAATGTAAACTATAATCCATGCTTAGTGGATTATGATTTTAAAACATATTACAAAGCCACAGTAATCAAAAGAGCATGGTACTGGCACAAGGACAGATATATAAATGAATAGAACAGAATTGAGAGCTCAGAACTCAACCCTCACATTTATGGCCAACTGATTTTTGACAAGGTGATAAAGACCACTCAAGTGGGAAAGAATAGACTCTTCAAAAAACAGTGCTGGAAAAACTGGATCTACATTTGCAAAAAAAAAGGGAGGACCTCCACCTCACACCATATACAAAAATCAACCCAAAACGGATCAAAGATCTAAATAGAAGAGCTAGAACTATCAAACTCTTAGAAGAAAATGAGGGAAGCATATTCAGGACCTTTTGTCAGGCAATGGTTTCTTAGACTTTACACCCAAAGCATAAGCAACGAAAGAAAAACAGATAAATGGAACCTCATCAAAATTAAAAACTTTTGTGCCTCAAAGGACTTTATCATGAAAGTAAAATGACAACCTACACAATGGGGGAAAATATTTGGTAACCATGTATCCAATAAAGGTTTAATATCCAGAATATATAAAGAAATCTTTCAACATAACAACAAAAAGATAGACAAGCCAATTAACAACAGACATCTCTCCAAAGAAGATACACTTTGGCCAGAAAGCACATGAAAAGATGCTCAACATCATTAGCCATCAGGGAAATGCAAATCAAAACCACAATGAGATATCATTGCACACCCATTGGAATGGCTGCTATTAAAACAACAACAATAACAACAACAACAACAAAAAAACAAAAACAGAAAATAACAAGTGTTGGAGAGGATGCAGAGAAATAGGAACACTCATTCATTGCTGGTGGCAACGTAAAATGGTGTGGACGCTGTGGAAGATAGTTTGGTGGTTCCTCAGAAAGCTAAGTATAGAACTACCATATGACCCAGCAATCCCACTACTAGGTATATACCCAAAAGAATTAAAGCAGGGACTTGAACAGATATTTGCACACTGATGTTTGTAGTGGCATTATTCACAATGGCCAAAAGATAGAAGCAACCCAACTGTCCATCAACTGATGAATAGATAATTAAAATGTGGTATATACATACAATGGAAGATTATTCAGCTATAAAAAGGAATGAAGTCCCAATACATACGATAATATGGATGAATCTTGAAGACATCATGTTGAGTGTAATAAGCCAGACACAAAAGGACACATTGTACGATCTCACTGATTTGAAACAATTCGAACAATTAGAATAAGCAAACTCATAGTCAGAATCCATATAGAATCATATAGGTGACAAGCGATGGGGTGGGGACAGGGAATGGGAAGTTAAGGCTTAAAATGTACAGGGTTCCTATTTGGAATGATGGAAATGTTTAGGTAATGGATGGTGGTGATGGTAATGCAATATTGTGAAGAATATTAACATCATTGAAATATATATCTGAATATGATTAAAATGGGATATGTTAGATTGTATATATGGTAACAGAAAAAAAAGTTTTTTTAAAAAAAACATGGAACTACACTACATAAAGAGGGAAACCTAAGTTAAACCATGGACTTTAATTAATAGTACAATTATAAAAAAAAAAAAGAAAAAGAAAAAAAAAAAAGGACTATCATCCAAATGCTCCACTCCAATGCAAGGTGTTGGTATTGGGGTGGTGTATGGGCATCTGATATCTTATGCATGATTGTTCTGTAAATCCACACCATCTCTAATAAATTTTTTTTTTAATTGTGTGGATTGTCTGAGTCTGACAGAACTGAGTTGGGGTCCTAGTTCCATTAACCAGTTGAGAAGTCTTTGGGAAAGTTACTCTCAGAGTCTCAGTTTCTCATCTACAAAAGGGACCTAATAAATATCTCTTACTCCCAAGTGGCTGAGAATGTGCTAATATGAGTACCTGGCACATTCATGTGCTGAATAAATATTAGTTTCCTTCCTGAGGGATGGATATTCAATTCCACACCAGGGATCTCCAATTTTAAGACAAGAGTCACAGGGGAAAATTAAATGTTGCTTTCCAACAATATACTTTACATCCAACATAATTAAATGTCTTTAAATAAGAGAAGCTTGTGGGAGTTTTTATATATATATATAATTTATTGAAGTATATCATTCATACATAAACATACATAAACTATAAGTGTTCAGAAAACATCGTGAACTTACAAAACAAACATGCATAACATCATACAGGGCTCCCACACATCACCCCCACACACAAACACCCCGCATTGCTGTGAAATATCCGTTAACATATCATGAAAGAGCATTGTCAAAATGTTATTACTAACTATAGTCTGTATCTTCCTCCCCTATACATTTTTTTAAGGATTTATTTATTTATTTACCTTTATCCATTTTTACCGCCCCCCACCCCCCACGTTTTTGCTGTTTCTGTGTCCATTCTCTGGGTGACTCTGTGTCCATTTCCTGCCCTCTCTTCTCATCCTTCTCCTCCTGTCTTCACTGGGATTCGATCCTCGGAACCTCCGATGTGGGAGAGAGGCGTCCCACCACCCGTGCCACCTTAGTTTCTGGTTTTTCAGCACGTCTTGTCTTGGCTTTCCCTTGTGCCACTCTCCTGTTACATCATCATGTTGCTGTGTTGCTTGCGGGGCCTGGTGGCCCACGCGCCTTCTATATTTTTCTTTTTTTCTTTTTACCGGGAGGTGTCGGGGACCGAACCCAGGTCCCTCCATACGGGAGACAGACGCCCAACCATTTGAGCCACATCTCTTCCCCTGCTACATCTCCCAAGGTTGACCAAAGATACCCAGAGTTACAGTCATTTCCCATACAGGATGGTCATATAATAAATCAGGCTTAGTTTATCACCAGCATTCCCAAAACCAGACCTAGGGAGAAAAACTTGGTCTGGAGACACATGCATGGTTTCTAATATAGCGAATGTTTAGCCTACCCTGATTATCACAAAATCAGGACAGCGAGAAGATTCGCACTTGGGGGATTATTTTTTAAAGTATGTGAAATAAATTACTCAATAAAATTTATTGAGCAACTATCAAGCTAGGCAATGCTGACTGTTAATTAAACTCTTATTTAAAATTCAAAAATCCAAAAAACATCTGTTTAGTAACTTATGTGATAAGAACTGTCATTTATTATACTATAATTTTGATTTTAAGAAATACTTAGCCACCATAAGAAAACAAATGTGTAAGCTACTCACAATACCATAGATCGAACTACTGAATTTTACAGTCTCTTATTCTTACTCTAGACCACAAATATGATATGCTTGGTGTGATCTCCCAGGTGCAGTGAAGGATGCCAAATCAGTGTTCCTGGGCTTATCAATTTGGATTGGTTCTATTTTTCTTCATCTCGCTCTCATCCAAGTGGCTGTTACTTAAGGTTTATATAAAAAGGAGAGTACTTGTGACATTCTTTTAACAAGAACTAGCATTTTTACCGTTTAAAAAGCATTTTCTTCTTATCATTAAACTTAATCCTCACGTTAAGTAGACACTTTCTCCTTTTACATATAAAGAAACTAAGGTTCCCAGAAAATTAAATCACTTGCTGATGGTCTTGGTTAATGACAAAATCCAGTATTTCTAACTGCAATCCTTTCTTGCAGTTATATAATGAATCAAAAATCATCTTACACAATGCTGTGTTCTGTGGTAAATATCATTCTTTTGAGACTTTAACATAAGTATACCATGTATGAATTTTGCTCTCATATAATTTTTATATGAATTAAGTGTCATGTTTATATTGTCATTTTATATGATTTTATATCAAATTAGTCAGTTTAGATAAACCCAACTGATGTGAAATAATATTGATAATAACCATGTTTTTAATATCTTACCACAATATTTACAGAAAGACGATAACTGCCATAGAAGTACTATTAGCTCTTATTGTCATAAAAGTTTCAATACATTAATGTAATTAAATGTTTTCATCATCTGATTCTTAATCTTTTTTGGTCAATAGAGACTACATTATTTCTGAACTAATCAAAATTAAATATTGATTATTCTCATGTCTAGATCTGAAGAGGCCTAAAAGACAATATGAATTAGTAAATCCCCATTTGGAAAATATCCTAGACACAAGGAAATAAGTGAAAGCAAATGTGGGTCTCAGTGACAAGTCTCTTTTATGACCTTAGGGAAGCTGAAACTATTTCCTTCTGCATGCCACAGATATAATAAAAAGTAAATACTTTTTGGTAATTTGAGGATGTAGAGGAAGTATTTTAAAATATCTCTACATTAATATATATGTATATGTATGTATATATATGTATATATATGAACATATGCATGGATGGATGGATGGGTGGATGGTTGGGGGAGAGAGGGAGGGCAAGTTAGGATGTATAAAGTTGCAAAAGACTGTTACTCTCATCCCAGCAACCAAAATAAGACTGATAAAATACAAACTTACAGTTTTTAAAAACCCACCAGAGATCAGTGAATGAAAAAAGACAATGAACTAAATTCCAGAAAATAACGAGTCCTTCATCAGAAAGAAGAGACCCACATCTGTTCTTATTTCTAACAGGGCAGAAGGAAAACTAGGAATTACCCATGGAAAAGGGTAAGGAGAAATCAGCCAAACTTTTTTTTTTTTTTAACTTTTTAAAATAATTTTTTTTTATTGTGGGTAAAAATCAAATTTTTCACAATACATACCAATATTTGTAAAATGATATATAAATACATATGCATATATCTGCATTTGTTTACATAAATGTTATTTGTTATATATATATATTTTTTTTTTTTCAAAGGTGCCTAGATAACCTAAATATTACTCAGAAATTACAGGGATTCC
>JAQZBX010067006.1:0-16012 GCA_029593785.1 Cabassous unicinctus
GACTAAGGTAATGGGATGCCACTCCCTTGATTAGATTAAGTTATATGGCAAAGGGGATGGGTTGTCACTCGTATGATTGTGTTATATTACATAAGACTCAAGTTTAGCAGACCAGAAGGAGAGACCCTTCTGCTGGGCTTGTAGAAGCAAGCTACTGTGCTATGAACTGCCTATGGCGTGGGTTTTATGGCTGGGAATTGTGGGTGTCCTCTAGTAGCTGAAAGCCTCAGCTGCAAGGAACTGAAATGTCAGCAAGCACGGGAACTTGAAAGAAGTCCCCAAACTCCAGAAAAAAAAAAAGAGAGCCTGGCTGACACCTCTATTGCAGCCTTGACTCCTGACTCATGGAAACTATGAACGAATAAATGGGTGATGCTATAAGCCATAGTTTGTGGTAATTTGTTATGCAATAATAGAAAACTAATACAATCCAGAAGAAATTAACACACATATTTTTCAAAAGACACGAACGAGAATGTTTACTTCAGATTTATTCCTAATAGCCCCAAACTAAAAACAACCCAAATGTCAATCAAAAATAAACAGGTAGGGGAGTGGGTGTGGCTCAGTGATTGAGCTCCTGCTTTGCATATGGGAGGTCCTAGGTTCAATCCCTGGTAACTCCTTAAAAAAAAAAAAAAGTAAAGGTGTAAAGTGTGGTATATCCATACAATAGAACACTCCAAAGGAATAAAGAATTAAGTACTGATAAACATAAAATACATGGAAGAATCTCACAGACACTTCATTCTGTGAATGAAAGAAAGCAATCCTCAGAAAAGAATATATTCCTTTTACATGGTACACCAGAAAAGATAAAGCTAATTAAGAGAACAGTGGTTACCTCTGGAGGGTGGAAGAGGCTATTGAATGGAATGGATATGAAGATACTTTCTAGAGTGACGGAGATGTTCTATATTTCGAGCTGGATGTTGGTTATGTGGTTAACTATATAAAAATTCTTTGAGCTGTGCATTTTTGCATGTATGCTATACCTCAAGTTAAAACATTTTTTAAAAAGGCAAAAGGGGTGTGAATTACATCTGGGCAAGATTCTTTGCTATCAGGAATGTATAGGAATTCCTTTGAATAATTATTTTTTTTTCTGCCAAGTAGACGGGATGTCACCGTTTACACATGTGAAATACAAGGCAGAGAGCCAAGATTTGAGGAGTATGGCAAATGTTTGAACTAGTTGATTCACAGAGTGACAGGAGATCATTTTGACCAGAGAAAGATAGTTGGATTAGACTGCAGAGTTGAGGGCTCATCTGAAACTATGATCAGGAATTTTAGTAGAAACAAGTTGTGTGAAAGCTTTGGTATCAACAATTTTGTTTGCTGAAAAGAAAGAGACTATTATGTCTGGAGTTTTGCAATATGGACATAATGGAAAGTCCAATAGCAAGCTTCTAACTGAAAAAAAAAAAGTCTGTGAAATATAATGTAGAGGAGGAGGGAGAAAAGAGAAAGATTCAAAAATGGGAATTGAATGGAAGAGGGGAAAAAAACTATAGAAAGAGAAGAAGGAAAAAAACTATAGAAAGAGATCCTTTTTGTGGAAGGGAAAGAACAGTTGGTTCCTGGTGAAATTCTGAGATACAGTTATGCTTTTTGGTGACTGAATTAAGGTAGAGATGAATGTTACTCAAATTGAGACTGTCAAGAAAATGTGAGAAGAGGGATCAAAATAGTTATTCACTTATTTTTAAAGAACAAATGTGATAAAATAATACATATTTTGAAAAATTCTAGAAATTCCTCTACATTTTAAGTTTGAAAATATTTCAAAAATGAACAGCCAAGAAAAAAGTTTTAAAATTAAAGATATTACATTCATTTAAATTGTGATTTTGTACTTGCAATATTTTGATGAGTATCTGAGTTATGCTACCAGAGGTGACTTAATTTTTATTTTATTTTTGGTATTTTCCAAAGTTTATATAAAGAACCAATACTGTTTTTATAAAGTTGAGACACTAAATAAATTTTATGTTTATGTTACTGGGATCAGAAATTGCAAATCTATTTGTGACAGTTGTGTTAAAAGTCTCTCTTTCAAGCTGATGTACCTATTATAGCATGTTAGGTGATTTGATGTTGTGAACACAGTAGTTTTTGTCACATGAATCCCTTAATGAATCTGTAAATTTATTCTTTTTATTTAAAAGGGAAGCTTGGAATTTAGCTTCCAAGAAAATAAGTGTAGAGATTTGAAACTCTTGCTTTTCTGAAAAAGTGATAGGAACTCATCTTGTGAATCCTATGAGAAATAAAAAACAAACCTATTTAGATAGGGCTATTAAGGCAGAAAAATAAAATTGAAACCAAATATGTAGCTTTTCATTTTTTAAAAAATATGAAATATGTAAGACAGAGAATTCTTATATGACTATATGAATATTCATGTAGTCACCATCCAGCTTACAAAATTTGTAGTTTTTTACCGGTATATTTGAAGACACTGAGTGTCTCTTGGAATACATTCCTTTCTCTCCTCCCATTAAAGAGTAGCACTATCCTGAGTTTTACCAAATTTATTATTCTCACAGTATAGTTAGTTTTTATCCGTCTACCCTTTTCTTACAGACACATCAAGTGTGTCCACCAGGACAAGCAAAAAGTAACTAACACTTGATAATGTTTATTTATTAAAAAGCATGCATTTGGAAGCGATGAAAAAATAGAATTTGCAGGTGAAAATCATGGAATCACATTCCAAAATCAGCTTTGTACATTAGAATCCATCAGAGCCGTTTGCATTATCAAGGAAATAAGACAACAGCAGACTTGAGTTCCCACACCAGCTCTACTCTTTGTGTTGTGGGTGGCCAGGAGGGAGTAATATGATACTTTGTTTTCTCAATTCTATGTCTGGAGATGGTCTACTATCCCCAGAGTAGTTTCAACTGAACGCTGATGAAACACCCGCAAGGGACTGGGGTCAGGCTGAGTTCTTCCAAGCCTTAGTAGGAATTTTGACCATCACCTTGGACCTTGATATACTTTGGCCATTGAACTATTTGGGAATTGACCAAGATATCCCAGCTGCCCTCTACTTTAGAATTTTTCATATTGACCCTAGATAATTGCTGCATTGCAAACTCAGGAAACTATGTGATCTGCCCCACTCCAAAGAAACACTCAGAGTTATAATAAAAAGTTCTACCATTGCAGACAGTGCATTGCAGTATGAAGATCTAGGAAGATCCTAAAAGGTCAAATCTTGATTCCCTCTGTACTAGAAGATCTTAAGATAATTCTTTAAATCCCCCAAACCTCTATTCCCATCTGTGTAAAATGGGAACAAAATAACTCAAACTCACGGGAACAGATAGTAGGTATTCCAAATATGGTGGTGGTATTAGGGTAGCTGGACTCTTATTTGAAAGGTAAAATTTTAATAGCAGATAAAGGTAAAGCACATTTTTAAGGCAAGACAAGTGTTTTTTAAATCTATAAAATGTTATTAGCAGATTACATGCCTTATTGTTGAATACAGTATGTTGGAAAGAAAAAAACAAGCTTTAGAGTCTAACATATACTTGTTTCAAATTCCTGTCTGTCAGTAAAGTTATATATAAATTAAATAAGCATTTATTTATTTCTTACTAAGAAGATGCTTGAAATATTTAACATGTCAATTTAATATCCCTTTCCCTAAAACAGAGATAATAATAGCTATTATAAGGACTAACTACTATGTTTGGATAGTCCATAACAGTGTCCAGCAAAAGTATCCTTTTGCTTCTTTTTCCCTTATCTGTTTACTCCCACAGAGCTCCCATAAATCAATCATGTAGATTTCACATTTATTCTTGAGGAAAAGTTGGTCTTGGCAGAGTCAGAAAAAATACAAACAAATAAAACATATTGGGCAACTTGAGATTAAGCCAAAGGCTACCCTATGCTATGAATATTCAAGGATGAGTCAGGATAATTGCTTCAACCCCACTTGGCTTAAAGATTTGGAAGTCAGACAAGGAAAATTATATATAAGTTCACTGCCGAAGGTCAGAGCACGTGCAAAGGCTAGTCAGGATTTGGAGAAGGCAAAGGATTCCTTTCTTCTGGCTACATGTCACCCAGCAGTCATTAAATAAGTGGTCACTAAAGTTTATCATATACTTCCCATGAAGAAGCCCTTGTTTGTAAGAAACTCAAAATTTATTTGGCAAGACAGTATTAGTGCATTTAAAGCACAATAGAACAATCTGAGAAAATAAACTTAACCGTTCATGTGTATGATACAAGCTTTATCCACTTAGAATGTAAAAAAAAGTGGACTTTCAATAAAGACTGAACAGCAGGAATGACCATCTCTTAGGGGTAACTATGGAAACATATCTTGTTTTTTGTGAGCATGTGGCCAATATCTCTGGCAAAAGAAAGATGAGTTACAGACTCAATTTTCAGCGGTGGTGTGCTAACATGTAAGGATATTTTGCTAGGTCACCAACATGTGCCCTGTCTCTCTTTTCACTGAAAAAGTATCCCCATTCAAAGAAATGCTACAAAGCTCATACTGAAAACATTATTTACATAGCAACTAAATGATATGGCCAAGCTGCACATATTTAATTTTTAACAGGAATGTCTAGATAGAAAATAAATCAGAAGGAAAATAAAACTATTTTTTCTGATGGAGCAGTTTGGCTTCTATCCTATCAGAAGAATGTTACTATCTTCAGTGAATAGTTACAGGATGTGAAAGCAAGGGGCATATTTGAGGAATGACATTTACATCAGTGACATTGGCCTATAGAAAATGTGATGGTGTTTACTTGAGATGAACCTAGGACAGTAGTTCAGGGCTGCTTATAAAGCATTTGAATGTCAGATTAAGGAGTTTCTATTTAATTTTTTAAGTCATGAATAGTCAGACAAGTTTTCTGAGAAAAAGATGTATGAAATTTTGACCAATCACATGCCTTTAGCACATAATTTGGAATTTAAGTCTGGGACAAAACAAAATTTGAAAATGTGTACATTTGCTTTTGGAAAACTGAGGCTAGAGGCCTCAATTTTCCAAAAGCAGTATAATGAGTAGTTCCATAAATGCAAGAATATAGTTAATAAGCTTAGAATAAAGTGGGTCCTATCAGCAAGAGGCCTTTGCTCATTTCACTTCCATGTTCCTAATCCTGCTATGAAACGCCCCTTTCCTCTTCAGAAACGAGTGTCATTCATCTACGATTCACCTACCTTACCTGCCAAACTCACCTTCTGAATCCTTACTCGTCTTTCCAGTTTCACTTGCTGATTAGAATACATAGAATATTACGAGAACATAAAATGAGCTTGAAGGAGCAGTGGTGGGCATTCTAAATTTTGAGGGAGCAGATATTACACAGGCTCTGAAGAGTTACAGGATGCACTGACTCATACTGACAGAAAGAATACTGGTTTGGCTGTAAGGAAGAAAGGTAGGGTCAGAGGAGTGTAAGATATGGCTGTAGAGGTGGGCATGGACCAGGTCATATAAGACCTTCAAAGCCATTAAGGTATTTTCATCAGTATCCTAAGGATAATAGCTCCCTAGAAGGGGAAAAGATGTGTGCAGTATCGTCAGATTGTTGTAAGAAAGAGTCCCCGCGCTCTTGGACAGGGGCAGGTTCATATGGAGTAGATACTAAACTGTTGTAGTTATCTAGGAGAGCTCTGTCGGTGTTTTGGGCTAGCATGATGGTAGTGGGAAATTCAAATTTTTATAGACTCGAGAGGTTTGGGGTTGGCTATGGCAGGAAAGACAAGCGAAAGAGGTGACCGCTGTGTCACTGGCTTCATTGCTGAATGCATGGTGTTGCCAGTAATTCTGAAAGATAATATTAGAACATCCAAAAATAGGTTTGGACTGTGGGAAGAGGGGGTTTGTGTTCATCTTGAGTGGTGCCTCTGAGATAAATGAAAGGAAATGTCAAGTATCCAGCCAGAAGTACAGTTTTGGAACTCAGAGTATAGGTCTGGATTGGAAACCCACATTTGGGAATCATTTGTGACTATGAATCAGGGATGTGGCCAAGATTGCCCAGAGAGTCTGGAATTGGAAGAGAAGATGGCATAGGCCAGAGGCTTGAGAGATTCCAATGTTTTATGACTGGGAAAGAAAGTGATAAGCCTTGAGTCGAGGCTGTGAATGTCAAGAAACCTAGGGAAATGTGTCATGGAAGCCAAAGGAAAAGTGTAGATTTAGAAAGAGGTTATCTTCAGTAGTCTAAAAAGATGCTGTAAAGTTGACTGAGAAAAGACTTGAAAGATTTATAGATACGGAGCCATTGAAAATCCCAGCTAACGGTATTTTTGTGGAGTGATGAGAAGTCAGTTTAGAGTGTGTTGAGAAGTGAGTGAGAGATGGGACTTTGAGTGTTTCAGAACACTGCTAGTGCCTATCCAATGGAGACTCTTATTCTTTATTCATTAAGATCCATTTCTATTAGGTGCAGCAATGTTCCCAGGTTTAAACAAATGAAAAATTTTTTAAAAATCCTATGCTCTTTTGCAAGTAAAAATGTAATTATGACACAGTTTGGGCCAATGACATGTAAGTACGACTTCTTGAACAACTAATTTTTTTCCTTAGATGAATTCAACTAGCTCTTGCTTTTTGCCCCTTACTCTTCCTTATTTCCACATGGAATGCAATTGCAAGAAGGACAAATACAGGATGCTAAGGAGGATGAGCAGAAAGCTAGAAGGAGCCAGGGTCTTTGAGGAATGCCTTGAGCAGCTGCAATGGCCCTGCACTGCTTACTTCTAGATTTTTTCTTACCTGAAATAAATGGCCTCCTTTTGGTTACACTTCTATATGGGGTTTCTATTCTATAAAGCTGAAATCCATTATTACTGGTAAAATGAATAGAGACAACACTTTGAGAACTTTTTGTAAAAGAGGAAAGACAGAGCTATCACTGAAACATGTTTAAAAGATGGAGGAATTGAGTTGCATAGGAATGTTTGAATATACGAGAAAGTGATCATCATCATGGTTGAGGAATTGGTCTCAGTGAAGATCGAGTCTGTATTCTCTTTTGGTCCCATACATTCTGGTCTCTTTGGAGACATATCCAGGACCTTGTACATGGGAAGGAGGTGCTCCACCACTTGATCTATATCTGCTCCCTTGTGTCCTTTTTAATGCACTTGCTTCATGTGTAGCCTTTAGTCCCTTGATGACTATTCAAAGTGTTGCTTTTTTTCCAGCAGGTTCTGTACATTTCTGTCTGTGGCTAAGGGCAGCTGCAGCTCTGTGTCTATAATCTGTGCAGGATGGGCCTGCATGCTGAGGAAATCTAAAGCCTCCACACAGCATGGAATAGTGGTTTTTAACATACTTCTGTGCATGAATTGTGTCCTACTTTAATAGAGATTTTTAAAAAATGGATTCCCCACTGATGATGATTTTTGCGCTTTCCTACGGGACATAGTAAACATTTCCCCAGCAGCTTTAGATCATTGGAGATATAAACACACAAGTGATAATGAAATTACATATTAAGTGCAAAGAGAATGCAAGTAAAAGAGATTCCAACACTGGGAATATCTGAGACCCCCACTGAGAAGGTGACATTTAACTTCTTGATCAAAGGATACATAGAAAAGTGCCAAGTAAGGAAATAAGAAGACTACATCAGGCAGAGGGCACAAGTCTTGAAATGTGGTGTTGGGTTCACATCATTGACCTGAAGGTTGTGTGTAGAGGATTACTGAGAGCTGAGGATAGAAAAATGGAAGCTGGATTGAAAACATGCTTTGAAGCTCTAATTCAATGCTGGAAATTACAGAGAGTCATTGAAGGAGTTTCAAGAAGAGAGGGAAAGGATATGAGTTATATTTTGGAAAGTCAAAGTTATGCTTGGGAGAAACGATTGGATCAGTCATCATTTACTCTGCTAAACTCACCTCAATAATACATATTACTATCATTTTCCAGAAGAATGGACTATTTTCTATGCCATATGTGCCTCACAAAGGCTATAAAGAAGATATTTTAGGTGATTATTATAATGAACTTTAAAGTTAACCTGGAAATATGACCTTCAAACATGGACTTTTTAACATAAAAGAATAAACATATTAAATTCATGTAGTTTTTGAAATCATCCTTTCATTTATAACTAAATCTATGTCTAGATTAAAACCTAATTCCTATGAAAAAAATTCTTTCTTCCCCCATTCCATCATTCTTCTCTACCCTCTCCCCCCGCCCCAAAAAAAAAGATCCATAAGTAAATTTAAACATCTTGGTAAATGTGGAAATACATATTTATTGATTTTTTGAAGCATTTTATGGTAGATTGATTTATGTTGCATTATATAAGATCAGACCACAGTAAAAAGAATACTACTCTTTAGAGATCTTTGTATTTCATAAGAAATGTATTCAACTAAAAATTTAAAAAACTTGAAAAACTATCTATGTTTTGCACTCTTGTATTTTTTTTTCTTTGTGCACTGTAACTTGGGAATACATAAAAATATTTTTCACATTGTTTAAAACTAAAAGTATATATAACTCCATATCTGTAATTTAACAGATAAAAACCCATTAAGTCACTTTCTGTGTTTGGAATTCATATAATATGATATAAAACATATCACTTTTAATGGTTTCTAAAGGCTATTACAGAAAACTAATTCAGACAACTGTGCATATTTTTCTTGTTACCCAACTGCATGAGGATTTGGGATATATAAACAAAGAGAAACAGACGTTAAAACCAAGTGGGAAAAACCTATTGTGTTGTCTTAACCATGTCCTACTGTTACATGCTTCTTTCCTAGAATATATTAACTATTGGCTTGGTGTCTCTATTGCTGAGGCTTTAAAAAGCTATTTGCTTCAGAAAACAGACAGTTATTATTTAGATGTTTATTTTTTCAAGAAAAAAATAGATAAAAAGAATTGCACTGAATTAAAATTTGTAAAATTATTAACACTGTAGTCTCACCAGTCTCTTGGCAATTAATTATAGAATCAGAATTACAAAGAACTGCAGAAGTATCTAATTCAGCTAGAGATTGACAAAATCCTTTTTCTAGCATCCAACCCAGTGATAAAGTACTGACCACCTCCAAGGAGGACCTTCCTGTTGTGTCATAACACCAGCAATGGAAAATTACACTTAGTGTATATATGTTTTCCTGAACTGGTGGAGAGGCAAATTGGGATTCTTGCTGTTCTCCTGAAATTGGAGAAGACTACAGTCCACTGTTGAGGATGGCACCAAGATGCTTGGTGTCCTACAATTTTAAGTTCAATGAATCCCAGTGCTTGGGGCCCACCATCATCACACAGGGACAATTATTATATGGCTTACCATAGGACATTGATCACCAATCATCCAGCATCCTCCACCATGTCCTTTAAGTAGACGTGAATGCACCCTCCCACAACTGGGAGGAAAAAGAAGGTTGACTTTTGAGTGAATGCTACTCCCATCCTTACCATCACCATCACACACATCTTACCTTTCCCTACAAAGGGAGAGGATAACATCTGCATTTCTCTTATCTTCAAGCTGGAGCAGTGAGTGATGTGTGTGTCTGGGGAGTGGGTAGAAATATAAAGTGCCACAGAATTGCTAGTAAAGTATAGATGAAAACTAGTGTCTTATTCTCTGGCTGGATGCCAATTTAGTCACCATTCTATTGAGTGTACCATTCTAGCAGATAGGGGAAAGACGGCTGCAGGTGGTGCTGCCAGTTAGAGAGGAAGAAGGACTTATCCTCGAAATTTCTGATTCTAGATAATTATAAAAGGTGAATTGCACCTCTGTGATGATACACACATGTGTGTGAGCACCAGTGCTGACATTGGCCTGGGTAAACGAAGTTGGGACTGTAAGGCTGTTAGGAACCATAGCAGCTGTGCACAGCAGACTGCAGTGTGAGGCAAAGTAGATTCAGGCAAATTACATACATAGTGTAAACCCTTGGGCAGCCACTAAATTTTTAAAAAGATGTATAAAAATATGTTAATAAAGGAGATAAAACAAAATCATAAAAATGCTCATTTTATGCAGTGGAAGACAAAAAAAAGCAAGGAAAAGGAAACAAAGAAAGACTAGAACAAATAGAAAACAGCTAGCAGGATGGTAGACTTTAATTCAATCACATCAGTAATAACCTTAAATGTGAATAGTCTAAACATATTAGTTAAAGGACAAAGATTGTCAGGTTGTATAAAACAGGGAAAAATCCAACTATATCCCCTCTATAAGAAACCCAGTTTAAATATAAAGAAATAATTAGGTTAAACGTGAGGTCGTGGAGAAAAATATACTGTACAATCACTAACCAAAAGAGAGTTAGAGCAGCTATATTAATATCAAAGAAGACTTCATAACAATATATTGAGGACAAAGGGACCAACTTTTCAAGAAGAAATAACAATCATAAATGTGTATGCACCTAACAACACACCTTCAAAATACATGAAGAATATAGAGGAACTAAAGAATATAGAAAACAAAAGAAGATAGAGGAGAAATACACAAATCCACAACTATAGTGGTAGACGTCATCACTCCTCTTTTAGTTATGGGTAGGACATGTAGGCAAAAATGTCACTATGGGTATAGGTAATCTAAACAACACTGTTAATCAATCTAACCTAATTGACATTTATAGAACAATTCAGAAAAATAACTTGCCAGTACTCTTCAAAAGTGTCAAGTTCATGAAAGACAAAGAAAGATGAGGAAATGTCACAGATTGGAGGAGTAGAAGGGTAGATGAGAACTAAATATAATATGGCATCCCATAGCAGCTCCTGAACAAAAAAGGAAAATAGTGGAGAAAGCAAGGAAATAAGAAAACATTGTAGTTTAATTATTAGTTTGTACCAATGCTAAATTCTAAGTTTGGTTCATTGTACTCTGATTATGCAGGATTTTAATTTCAGGCAAAGTTGGGGAAGGGCATATATTCAAAATATAAAAATTATCTGCTGCAAAATAAAAAATGGGACCAAGAGACAGAAATAAGATTATTTTAATAATCAAAAGAGACTCAAAATTGACACTGACTGAAATTGTCTTATTGGAGTCACCAGAAGAGAGGGACTCAACAGAGCCCAGTTGGTAAATATTTTTAAGAATAAAATAAATTTAAACCTCAATGAGTTGTGATTTTCAACCAAATGGTTTTATAAGCAATGGCCTAATTTTCTACACCCATTGAGAAAAAATATCACCTCTTTAGGGTGTCCCCCCCATGAGATTTTGGGAATAAGTAGAACATAGATATTGTCTTTATTATGCAGTAGCACTTTAACATATAAAGACAAATATTTGCCTTTCTTTAATATTCTTTTAGCTCATTTCAAACTGTTGGACTAAAAGTTTATAGGCCATAGTATATCAAACTTTTGGTATGTGGAGTTTGATTTCAGGGCATATCACAATTCTGCAGTGTATCAAGGGCAACAATATGATAAATATTGCCAAAATATGGAATTATCTTTTAATAACTATATGATACCAACTAAATATAAAAATTCAAGTATATTGAACAAATATATTGTTCATTTTGTTTTGATAATTATCAAGGACTGCTTCGCCTTTGCTCTTTTAACAGGAAGAAATACTCACATGACACACCAAGACTTTAAGCTGCTAAATAAAGCAGTAGTGTCTCATTAGGCAGTACAAAGCTTTTCCCTTGAAACTGCTTCCAGTTTTCCACATTAAATCAAGGATAAAACTTGGCTCAGTGCTTGCTGTTCATAAAGCCTTTCTTTACTTATATGCTCTGCATACATTTCCAAATGTAACTCTATTTCCTTCTTGTTAGGTAGCATGTAGGCTCAAGGAGACATCCATTTGTGTTTGAGACTGATATTGTCACTCAATAGTTAAGGTTATATGTGTTTCTCTGTTATTAGGACACCAGTGTTTTTTTGGCTTACAAAGAACAGCTTGTGTCAATGACTCCACCTAAACTATAAAGTGTTTAGGGAAGACATTTGGGCAGTCTCAACAGTTTAGTGTGGGAAGTGGAGCCACCCTATGTGTTATTTCATGACATCATTGCATCTAACATTGTGGGTTGTAGTTCATTAAGTGGAGTTTTCCAGCTACGAATTTCAACTAGTGGGTGATTAAAGCATTCCTGCCTTATGTAATTACATCAGAATAAACATAAATAACCCCCCAACACAATATCATGTGACACAATGTCAACCTTTCTAGAAATCAAAGAAACACATATTAAAATAAAATGAAACAATGTACCATCAGATGACACATTGTTAAAAATTAAAATTTGATAATACTAAATGGTCCTAGCAGTGAAAATTAGATCTTTTCTAGAAGGTAATTCATATATGCATGTCATGAGTCTTTTAAATGGCTATATCGTTTGACCTAACATTCCTACTTCTAAGAATATATAGTAGGGAAATAATTTAACAATAGTCACATTTAAAGATCACATACTTGGAGAATATTTAATGTCATGCTAAAATGCACATATTATAATTGTGAGTAAAATAAGAAAGAGGTTCATCAAATAATGATGTGTTATTAATGAGACCAATACTTTTAAAGTTAATTCGAGAACTGAAGCATGTATTTGGGTAATGCAGGTCCATACAGGTCAATGACTATTTATACACTTGAGAAAAGCACTAAAAAATTTCATTTTAGAAATATGTTGGGAAACTGATTTAATTCTACTTACTCCCTACATACATTGAAAATCCTAATCTAGCTAAAAAGCAAAGCAAAGAAACAAACAATAATAACATAACATGCAAAAAATCTGAGATCAGATTTTCTTTTTCTTTCTTTTTACCCGGTTTTAAGGTTTCAACTACCTACACCATCTAGGCCTATACTCCAAAGGAAGAATGCAACTTTAAAAATATCTTTTATTTGACCCATACCACTCATTCGTTCATTTGATTAGTTACTTATTTATTTATTTTATTTTACTTTATTTTTTCCCCAGGTACTGGGACCAGGGATTGAACCCGGGACCTCGCATGCAGGAGGCCAGCGCTAAACCACTGAGCCACATCAGCGCCCCTGAGTTGGCTCCCTCATCTGTTTGCTTGTTATTTCCTTGTTGTTTGCTAATTTTGTTTTTGCTCATTGTTTGTTCATTTGTTTTTTTTACTTGTTGTTGCTTGTTGTTTTTTCTTTTTTCTTTTCTTTTTTTTGCTGCTTGTTGTTTTTGCTTGTTGTCTGCTCATTGTCTTCTTGTTGTTTGTTTTCTTTAGGAGGCTCCGGAACCGAACCTAGGACTTCCCATGTGGGAGGCAGGCGCCCAACTGCTCGAAACACATCCGCTCCCCACTTATTTATTTTTAAAGTCCAAGTATTTCTCATCAAATAATCTGATGAGAAATTGTAGGCCGCTTTTGAAAACCTGCAAGGGATGGCAACATTGGACCAGAATCTTGCATGACACTAACCATCCTTTCATCAACAGCTTGATCTCTATGTTTTTCCAAAATATCCACCAGGCCCTCAATCAAGGTGTGCTGTCATTTACATAATACCTAATAGCTGAAAGTATTTGAGTTTCTTACTCCTGACCAATGGCTCAAATCCTGACCCTTGAGTATTTGTTAAGGGCCTTGAATCTGCATGAATAGCAAGCATAGTATGTACACTCAATACAAAAAAGTACAATTAATATTATATGCAATCCAATAAACTTTAACATTTAATGGTTCCATAACTTGCTGAGCTGCCTTTTTAATTCATTTAAAATTTGAAATAAAGTTATGTAAAAAAAAAAGTTTGAAGCAGTAACCTCCAGGTCCTCAGAATGTGGTCTTATTGGGAATAGGGCCGTGCCAGATGGAATTAGTTAAGATAAGGTCATACTGGAACAAGGCGGGACCCCTAATAGGACTGGTGCCCTTATAAGGGAGGGGAGACACAGAGGCACAGGGGAGAACACCATGGGAAGACAGACACAGAGACTGAAATGCTGTAGCTACAAGTCAAGGAGCACCAAAGATTGCCAGCCAGCCACCGGAAGCTAGGAAGAGTCATGGAAGGATTCTCCCCCAGAGGTTTCAGAGGAAGTGGGATCCTGTCAACGCCTTTGGATTTCCAGCCTTCAACACTGTGGGACATTTCTGTTCTTTAAGCCATCCAGTGTGAGCCAACTTATTCTGGCAGTCCTGGAAAAATTAAGATGCTTGGTCTCACCCAAATATAAGGAGGCAAGGAATTGCGGTCTCCCTATATGCCTAAAAGGCAAGGGACTGGAAATATCTGGGGGGGATAGCACTAATGTCTACCAAGGTTCTAGATCTCTGGACCAGCACTGGAGTCAGGAGTGACTATGTAGTGGTCTCTAGACTAGTCCCAATGTGGTTCTTCTTAACCCAAATATCTATAGATTAAAAAAAGAAAAAACTATATTCTTTCCAGATACCCAAGACACAATGGGAGAACAAACACAAGGGGAAGGATGGGAGAAGCATGGTCACCACCGATCTGTAGAATTCTGAAATGCCCCTGAGCAGAGAGGCGAGGGTTCCCTATCTCATGATAAGGAAATGTTTCTTGATCCTTATCAAGAACACTCCTTCCCAGGCAGTGTTCTCACAGACCCTTGAACCTGCCCCCTGGAAAGGTCTTTTCTCCTCTCCTTTGCACCCATATCTGAAGTATGTATTGGGGAGTATGTCCCCTTGGGGATTAGCAGCCTTCTCAGCTTGCTTCCCCACCATAATATTTGGGACTGGAAGCAATGTTCTTAAGTATCAGAAAATCATAGACATTTTAAATCTAGGCACATGTTTTTCTATTTTTTTTTAATCTTTTCTTCTTTTTTTGGTTTCTTTTGGGCAGTACAACTCTCTTAAAAATCTTAGTAGGTTCCTCATCTACTTGGTTCTAATCTGACCCATGTGCTAACAACCATGTCCATGATTCATTTTCAGACAAACTTCTTAGATTATTTTATTTCTGTGCTTTCTTTCCTGCCTATTTCTCTCTATCTATCATTATTTGGTGGGAGAGCCATACTTTTAGTCCCTTTTTTTTTCTCAAAGCTCTTTCTTTTAAATTTTAAAGTCATGTAAAAAGTTCACTAAGAGCTAAATCCTTAATTGTGCCTATGTTCTGAGACTTCATAATCCTTTCAGAGGTATTAAAAATTGAATGGAGAGCTCTATCTCAAGTTCTTTGCACCAGAATTGGTTTTAATTCCCCTTCCTTTCTCAAAGGCTCTGCCATGGTTTTATTGCTATTTATTTACTTTTTTGTTTATTTCTTAGTTTTACACTTTGGATTTGAGGAGAAGATGCTTTCTTCTGCCCTCCAGGTCCCCAAATTCTGGAGGACCTCCTCTGTTTCTTTTATTCCTGTTTGCAAGCGAGTTATTTGTTTTAGGTTATTTATTTATTTTGTTGATAGTACAAATGCAGCCAATAGTAACCCACACACACTACTAACATCTTATTTGCCAACCTCTTCCTCCAGAGCTACATGTTACTAGGATAAGTACAGCACCCTCCTTTCATTTTATCACAGGTGACATTTACCAAATGTGGCACCACCATAGAACATGGCTGCCTGCCTTCCAGTGCCCAAGAGCAATTTCCTCATTGCCCACTTCTTGGACGGTAAGTTAGTGTCACGTAATTTTTTGTAGCCTAGGCTAGGTGAGTCTATGGTAACAAACATCCCCTGGAGCTTAGTGGTTTTAAATTACAAAATGTTCTCATTCAAGGTGCATATTATTTCAGATCAGTAGGGGGCTCTGCTCATCAGAGATGCACAGATATGCTGGTCAACAGTCACCACCATTTTGAATTTTGCTATTCGCCATGGCAGAAGAAAGAGAGTCTTCCATGGTTTCATACCTACAGTGAAATGTCCAGCCCTAACAGTGTCACATCTCACTTGGGCAGACCCAGTCATGTGTCCCTATCCATCCATGATGTATAGCAACTTGTCTGGAAAATGAACCATTTAAAGCATATTTGAAGGGGAGCACATGTGGCTCAGAGTGCAAGGTCCTGGGTTCAATCCCCAGTCCTGGTATC
>JAQZBX010067007.1:0-16014 GCA_029593785.1 Cabassous unicinctus
TATGCAAAGATCATTCAACACAAGAAAATCAATGTAATACACCACTTAAAAGATCAACAGAAAGACATCACATGATCATCGCTATTGATGCAGGAAAAGGATTGGACAAAATACAGCTCTTCAAAGATAGGAACACAAGGAAATTTCCTCATTATGGTAAAGGGTATATCAAACACCCACAGCTATCATCATATTCAATCAAGAAGCCCTGAAAGATTTCTGTTTAAGATCTGGAACAAAAAAAGCATGCCCACTGTCATGGCTCTTGTTTAACATTGTTGTAGAAGCACTCACTCGAGTACTTAGACAAAAAAAAGACATAAAATGCATTGGAATTGGAAAGGAAGAAGTAAAAATTTCACTATTCGCAGGTGACTAAATCCTATACATAGAAAGTCCTGAGAAATCTTCAACACAGCTTATAGAGCTGATAAATGAGTTCAGTAAAGTGGCAAGGTATAAGAACAACACAAAAATCAGTAGCATTTCTGTACACCAATAATGAGCAATCTGAGGTGGAAATAAAGGAAAAAATGCATTTATAATAACAACTAAAAGAATCAAATATGTAGTACTAAACTTAACTAAAAATGCAAATGCCTTGTATGCAGGCAACTATGCAACATTGTTAAAGGAAATTGAAGAAGAACTCAATGAATAGAAGAATATTCCTTTTTCTTGGATGGGAAGACTAAACATCATTAAGATGTCTGTCCTGCATAAATTGATTTACAGATTAAACACAAACCCAATAAAAATGCCATAATATTTCTGGCAGAATTAGAAAAGCTAATTATGAAATTTATTTGGAAGGACAAGGGGCCCCAAATAGCCAAAGACATATTGACAAAGAAAAAAAAAATTGGAGCAATCACACTACCTGACTTTAAAGCATAATATACAGATACAGTGGTCAAAACTGCATGGCATTGGCACAAGGATAGATGTAGTGACCAATGGAACAGAACTGAGAGTTCTGATATAGAACCTCACATTTACAGTCAACTTATATTCTACAAGGCCACAAAGCCCACTCAACTGGCAAAGAATTGCCTCTTCAACCAATGGTGCTTGGAAAGCTGGATATTCATTTCCAAAATAATGAGAAAGGATAACATTTCATGCCCTATGCAATAAATAATTCAAGATGGGTCAAAGATCTAAATATAAAACCTAAGACCATAAACCTCCTAGCAGATAATATAGGGAAGTATCTATGAGAACTTGTAAAAGGAAATGGTTTCATAAACTTTACACCCAAAGCAAGAGCAACAAAAGAAAAAGTAGATAATGGACCTTCTGAAAAATAAAAATACTGCACTTCAAAGAAGTTTGTCAAGAAATTGAAAAGGCAGCTTACGCAATGGGAGAAAATATTTTGTAACAATCTATCTGATAATTTCCTAATATCTAGGATATATAAAGAAGTTCTGGGAAGCAAATGTGGCTCAAGTGTTTGGGCATCTTTCTACAATATGGAAGAACCTGGGTTCAATCCCTGGGACCTCCTGGTAAATATAAAAAGGCAAGCAGGTGAGTCAGGCTTGTGTGGGGAGCCACAGGCCCACACAGATGCGTGGCAGGCCATGCTCATGTGGCAAACCACAGGCCTGTGCAAAAGCATGGCGAGCCACAGGCTCATGCAGACACATGATGAGCCAGGCCTGTGGAGCCTTGCAGCAAGCTGATGATGCAAAAAAGAGAGACTCAGGGAAAGCTAAGGTGAGATGTACCAAAAACCAGGAACTGAGGTGGTATAAGTGACAGGTACCTCTATCCCACATCGGAGGTTCCTAGGATCGAATCCTGGTGAAGCCTGGAATTCGAAGACAAGGCAAGAAATGGACACAGAAGATCACCCAGTAAATGGACACAGACAGCAAGTGGGGGGGGGCAGAACTCATAGAATTGTACAACAAAAAGAGAAAAAAAAGTCAATTTAAAAAAAAGATGTTCTACATGTTGAAAACAAAAAGACAAACAACCTATTTAAAAATTGGGCTAGAGATTTGAATAGACACTTCTCCAATGAAGAAACAGAAATGGATAAAAAGCACACATAATTATGTTCAACATCACTAGTTATTAGGGAAATACAAATCAAAACTTCAAAGAGATATCATCTTACACACCCATTAGACTGGCAGCTATTAAAAACAGCAGATGAATAAAAGTGTTGGAGAGGATGTGGAGGAAAGGGAACACTTATATCCACACTTGTTGAGAATATAGAATGACGCAGGCACTTTGGAGGACAGTTTGGCTGTTCCTCTGGAACCTAAATATAAAACTGCCATATGATCCAGCAATCCCACTGATGAGTATATACCCAGAAGAATTGAAAGCAGGGATGCAAACATATATATGCATACCAATGTTCATAGCAGCATTATTCACTATTCTCAAAATTTGGAAGTAACTCAAATGTCCATCAACAGATGAAAGGATAGGCAAACTGTGGTATATACATACAATGGACTATTACTTAGCTGCAAAAAGGAATTCAGGATTAACACACAGGATAACATAGATGAATCTTGAAGACCTCAAGTTGAGTGAAGTGAACAGGCACTGACGGACAAATATTATATTACCTGACTGATATGAATTAAGCAAAATTGAGCAGACTGAGAGAAGTAGAGTCTGGAAGATAGGCTATCAGGAGACAGAAAGGAGTAGAGGGTGGTGAACTGATGCGCATATGAGCAAAATCTATGATAAGGAGGAAGACTGTTTTGGGGAAGAAGATGGGCACGAGAGTGGTGTGACTGGATTTGGTGGTGATATTCTGTGAGGAAGAGATGGGTAGGAGGGCTGAGTTGGAATATCCATGGAAATAGGGGTTGGGTTGGAGGAAGGAGCAGGTGAACTCTGTGATTTGTAGCTCTGTGGATAGAACTACAATGTTGGGAATGTTCTTTTGGCAAATATGACAGGGGAGGGCTACTGGTATAGAGCGTCCGCTGTGGGGGGATATATGGGATAGAACACACCTGGACCATGCTTCTGTGGAATATGTAAGTGTTCATCTTGTCATAGCGTGTTATCTCAGAGGGTGGAGACCCAAAAGATAAAATGAAAATATTAAATTCCCAGCCTGAGGAGTCATTCTATGTTCTCATTTAGAGGGAAAAGAATCCCTTGAGAACATAGGCAGTGCCTAAAAAAAGAAAACAACCAATAAATCAAGTCCTCAATATTATTGCAAGTACTTATGAATCTTATTCCTCAAAAACTGAAATTTAGTTGTTGCCATATGTTCTGAGGGAGCAGGAGGGAAGAATAGAATAAATAGAACATAGGGTATGTTTAGGGAATTAGAATTGTTGTGCACCATCTTGCAATAACAACTAAAGGCCATTTTAAATTTCATCAAAAGCTTTAAAAGTGTGCATTTCAAAATGCAAACAATAATGTAAACCATTGACCATGCTTATTAGCAAAGCTTCAGTATTTGTACATTAATTGTAACAAATATAACACCTATGTATAAAATATTATTAGTAGGGGAGAGTGGAAAAGGAGGGGGGGAGTTGTTGAGTATATAGGGATCCCCTATATTTTTATGTGACTTTTCTATAACCTAAAGCTTCTTTGAATATAAAATGAAAAAAAAATAGACACCGGAGTATATACAGAATAAAATATTCCTGTACATACAAGACAACAGATCTTTCAGTGATGAAAGACACAATGTATATTTTTTATATTATTGTAATTTTTAAAATTTTATTTTTGAATTTTATTATTTTTAAAACTATTATTATATCATTTTCTTATTAATTTTGATAGGTTATTTAGTTGCTTTCATTTTTGTAGACATTTTGGATGTCAGATGCTTCACAATGGTGGCAGTGGGTGATCACTGGTTTGGGGTCTCAGTGATGGGGGATGTATTGGGAGGGGCATGACTCTAAGGCATATGAGTATTTTCAATTGTTTATTAGGCATTGTCTCAGTAGGTGGAGCTCCATACAATAACCAAATGAAGATTGAATTCCCATCCTGGAGAGTTCTGGTATTTTCTCTAATAGGGTGACAAGAATCCCCTGAGTACAAGGGCAATGCCTGGGGAAGAAAGACAGGCTATTACCCAAGACCCTTCATACTGATGACTGACTTATGAACCTATTCTTGTAAAACTGAAATTTAACTTTGTGTTATATATTGCCTAAGAATTACCTCCTGAAAGCCTCCTTGTTGCTCTAATATGGCCTCTTTCTAAGCCAAACTCAGCACATAAATGCACTAACTTCCTGCAGGTGTGGGTCATGACTCCCAGCGATAAGCCTCCCTGGCACTGAGGGATTATTACCAAACATCAACTAGAAATGCTTCTGGAAAAATACCTTGAGAAAAAGGGGGAAGTATTCAATACAAATGAGTTTTTGAGGCTAAGAGATTTCACAGTGAGTCTTAAATTCATTCCAGAGATTATGCTTATGCATGTCTCAGCAGGATCTCATTGATTGCCACAGTAAACAGTGCTTCAGTGGGGATCCTGTGCACTATAGAGATATCCAGATGCTATGTAGGGCAGAAAGCTCAGGAATTCAGCACCCTGTCAGTGGGCCTTACTTTGTAATTTATACTTCTTAGTGTAACGGAGTTAGACATTTATAGTTTCCCTACACATGGCTCTTGTGCCCCTTTTATTTGAACCTATAATTATCATTACACTTGTTAAATATTTGTCCCAGAGGCTTAAATCTTTGATCTGGTTATGTACCAGTTGAGACCTGAATCTTGGCAGAGTTACAACACCTACTCTGCAGTTCATTGAGCCCACTCAGGACGCCTGAAAATGAGATGATGATGGACAACACCCATTCCAAGGAATAGAGTATGTCCAACTACGAGCAATTTATTTCCATCCATCTGTCCTATGGAATCTAAATCCCCTCTCAATTAGAAACATAGTGAGCATCACCATCCCCAAATCCTCAAGATAGGAGAGTAAATAATGGACTAAAGTAGATTTGTTATTGTTTTATTATAGACTTATCATTATTTTAGCAATGGAAGAACATTTATCATTGATATAAAGGTAGTGGCCACCAGAGGTTCTGAGTGGAGGGTGAGAGAAGAATAGGCATAATATGGGAGAATTTTTGGAAAATTGGTATTGTCCTGCATGACATTGAAATGATGGGTACAGTACAGTATATATTTTACCATAGCCTACAAATTTTTGCAGGACAGAGTATAAACTATAATGTAAACTATAGTCTACATTTAGTAGCAGTGTTTCAATATGGGTTAATCAATTGTGACAAATGTACCACACTAAGGAAGGATGTTGTTAATATGGGAAAGTGTGGGAGGGGAAGGGAGTGGGGCATATGAGAATCTCCTACTTTTAATGAAACTTTTATGTAATCTAAAACTTCATTATTAATAAAAATATTAAAACATGTTAATATGGAAAAAATAGTAGTGCTTCTATTCACTAGTAATGAGTAATTGGAGGAGTAAATCAAGGAAAAATTTCATTTACAATAGCAACAAAAAGTCAAATATTTTGGAATAAACTTAACCAAAGATGTAAAGAACTTTATTCAGAATCTTACAAAATATTGTTATAAAAAAATAAAGAAGGCTTAAATAAGTTGAAGTACATTCCATGCTCATATATAGAAAGCTAAATAGTTAAGATGTCATTTAACAAAATTCATTTACAGATTTAATGCAATCCCAAACAAAATTCCATTAGCCTAATTTGTAGATATGGAAAAGACAATTATCAATTTTATTTGGAAAGTTAAAGGGCCCCAAATAACCAAAAAATTCTTGAGAAAGAATAACAAAGCTGGAAGATTCTAACTTCAAGTCTGTAATATATATTACAAAACTACAGTGGTAAAACTAAAACTATTACTGTCATAAAGATAGCTATATTGACCAATGGCATCAAATTGAGAGTTCAGAAATAGATCCTTAAGTCTAAGGTCAATTGATTTTTGACAAGGTTTCCAAGTCCACTCAATTTTGACAGAAAAGTCACTTCAACAAATAATGATGGGAGACCTGGATATCCATATATGAAAAAAAGAAAGAGAACACCTATCTCACACTTCATAGAAAAATTAACTCAAAATAGACCAAAGACCTAAATATAAAAGCTGGAAACATAAAACTCCTAGAAGAAAATACAGGGAAGGAGCTTCAAAATCTTATGTTAGGAGATGGTTTCTTAGTCCTTCACCCAAAAGCACAAGCAGTTAAAGAAAAAAACAGTTCAATGGGATACCCTCAAAAGAAAAAAAAAAAACTTTTGTGCTTCAAAGCACTGTGAAGTAGGTGAAAAAGATCCTATTCAATGAGAGAAAATATTTGGAAACCTTGTATATTATTCTGGTATTTTGCTGATGCAAAATACCCAAAATCTGTTGGCTTTTAGAAAGGGTATTTATTTGGGGTAGAAGCTTACAGTTACCAGACCATAAAGCATAAGTTACTTCCTTCACCAAAGTCTTTTGCCAAGTGTTGGAGCAAGATGGCTGCTGACATCTGCCAAGGGTTCAAACATCCTGGGTTCCTCTCTTCCCAGGGCTTCTTTCTCTCTGGGTTCAGCTGCTGTGCTCTCTCCACAAGGCCAGCTGTAGACTGTCAGGTGAATGGCTCTGTCTCTCTCCCTGGGGCTTCTGCCATGTCTAAGGCGCTATCTCTTCTTCTGTATTTTTCTCCTGTGTGTTTACTTCCTGGATTCTGAGATCAAAACTCCAACCTTCCTTCTCTGCAGTGCAGTTTCTCTGTGATTCCCCACCCATAAAGGGGCTGGGGATACAATGTCCTACTGACATGGCCCAATCAAAGTCTTAATCATTATTTAACCAAGTGTAAGTGAAACATCTGAATCCAATATAATTTAATATGCCCAGAGGGACAGACCAGTTTACAAACAAAATCCAATACCTATTTTTGGAATTCATAAACAATATCAAACTGCCACATTTCACACTCTGAGTTCCATAAAGACATTACAGTATTCAAAAAACCTTTTTTCAGTAACAATACTAAGAACAGAATCATATTATATTCAGTATAAAGAAATACAGTTTGTCTTGGGGCAAAGTCCCATCTGCTGTAGATCTCTGAAATTTACAAAACAATTTATCTGCTTCCAGTACACAAATGGACAGTTAGAGGATAAACATTTTCATTATCATAAGGAGAAATTCGGAGGAAAACATGAGTCGTGGGTCCTCTATAGTTCAGTAAACCTGAAGGGCAAACTCCATTAGATTTCAAAGTCTGAGAGTCATTCTTAAGATGATGATTTCTTCTCCCTGTGGCCATATGGGTACTCACCACTTCCACAAGCTTGCTCAACAGCCATTTTCTTGGTTCCACCCTCATCTAGCATCCTCACCCTCAAAGAGCATTGGTTTGATTGCCACACCTTAACTGATCATTGGGTTAGAGTCTTAACGCCCCTAGAAGAGTGAAGTGAAGAAAACATCCTCACTAACCTTTGGAATATAGACTCAACTCTCTCAGAGCAATAAGCTGACCACCTGGCCTTCCCTAATCCATGGGGGACAGATCCACCCTCTCAGACCCATATGGTGGTGACCTTAACTGCCCTAATCCTTTGGGAATGTGCTCCACCCTCTCTGTTGCCTGGGGTGGCAAAACTCTCCACAAACATCAGGTGGGAATATCCACCCTCTTCAACTGCTGAGGCAAACTCACCCTCCCTGTATACATGTGTGCGGTTCCTATCTTGGCCCAAGGTGATGTCTTAATTTCAGATCTCAGCTTCCATGGTTTTCCTCTTAAAGCTGTTTCTCCTTCAATGTCTCCTTTCCATTTCCCTTTTAGTCCAAGCTGACAGTGGTTTTGTTCATACAGCTTTCTCAAAAAGCCTGTTGGTTTAGCATGCAAGAAGCAGGGGTCCAAGCCATCAGACAGTAAGACTTTCCACAAGTCTTTCCAAGATAACTGCATCTTCAATCCTGATTTACAAGTTCAAAGCTTAGTTAAGTCCTCAATTGTGGCACTATCATCTGGGAGCTTGATTTACAGAGACTTGGTATTTCCAGAATCAGTTTCTGTTTTCTTTGTGCCCAACACTTCAGTCCTCAGTTTATCTCTCATATCTAGCATTTTGCTATAAGCTGCAAGGAGAAACAAAATTGCATTCTCCAAGTTTACTTTGGAATGTTCTTCAGCTAAATGCCCAGGCTCACCATTTTCAAATTCTGTGTTCCATAAAACATCAAGAGTCAATCTTGCTAAGTTCTCTATGACTTTAAAACACTCATCACCTTTTCTCCAGTTTCCAAAAATAGTTTCATCATTTACTTCTAAGGCATCATAAAAATTCTTTTCAATGAACTCTTGGCCTTTTACATGAAACATCTTACAATTCCTCCAAAAAATATCCCTTGACCATTTATAAAAGCTTTTCAGCATTTTGGTAATTGCAAAAGTACTACCTCACTCTTGCCAAATTCTGTATTAGTCAGACAAATGGGAGCTGATGCAAAATATCAGAAATCTGTTGGCTTTTATAAAGGGTATTTATTTAGGGCAGAAGCTTACAAGCTTACAGTTACCAGGCCATAAAGCATAAGTTACTTCCCTCACCAAAGTCTGTGGTCATGTGTTGGAGCAAGATGGCTGCTGATATCTGCCAAGGTTTCAAGCTTCCTGGGTTTCTCTCTTTCATTTGTCTCCAGGCTCAGCTGATGGGCTCCCCTCCACAAGGCCAGCTGTAGACTATCAGGCAATTAGCTCTGTCTCATCTCCCTTTCACTGTTGATAGGAATGCAGCATGGTAGAGTTGCTGTGGAAGAGTGTTTGGTGGTTCCTCAGGAACTAAATATAGGTCTGCTATATGATTTAGAAATCCCACTACAAGGTATATACTTAGAACTAAAAGCAGCAATCCAAACAGACATTTGCACAATGATGTTCATAGCAGCTCTATTGACAATTGCTAAAAGTTAAAAAAAAACAACCTAGCGTCAGTCAACTGATGAATGCATAAACAAAATGTGGTATCTACATATGGTGGAATATTATTCCATTGTAAAAATAAATAAATTATTGATGCTTGTGATAACATGGATGAACCTTGTGGACATCAATTAAGGTGAAATAAGTCAGGCACAAAAGGAAAAATGTTGTATGACCCCACTAATATGAACTACATATAATGCACAATCTCATGGAGTTAATAGCTGAAATATTGGTCACCAGAATATAGAATGAGGGTAGAGAATGGGGAATGGAGGTTTAATTTGTGCAGAATTTGTAATAATGTTGATTGTAGATAATTGGAAATGGATAGAGGTGGATGGTCTCATATTATAGTGATTATAATTAGCAGGGCCAATATCAAGGTGTGGCTGTGGTTGAAATGGAAAATTTAAGGCAGTGTATGTCAATAGAAATAAAGCTAGAGGATGAACCATGAGACTGTATAGCAAAATGAATACTGTTGTGGACAACAAGGAACATTCATAGTACAAATATAAGAATGGTTTCCCATGAATGAGAAAAAATGTACATTAATAGTACAAGATCTTAATAAAATGGTGTTATAAGGGCAAAAACACCCTTAAAGCAATGTATAGACTGTAGTGAATAGCAAAATAATATTAGTAATATTTTTCAATTAATTTTACAAAATATTCTAAGTGAAAGAAACCAGACACAAAGTACTAAATACTGTTTGATGTTATTTATATACAATGTAAATATAAAGAAATGTATAGTGATGGAATTAGATTAGCAGTTATGTATGGCAGGGGAAAGATAGAGGTATTAAGAGTTGAATGCTAAGATATAGGGGTAATGAAATTGCTTTAAAATTGATTGTAGTGATGAATGCACAACTCTTTCGTTATACCAAAAGCCACTGAATGCAAACTTTGGATACATTATATAGTATGTGATTTTATCTCAATAAACTTGCTTTTAAAAAAATGCTATTAATGTCACTGTCTAGGTAACCAGGAGTGTTTGCAATGGCATGGAGGTTTGTGCAGTAATAACTTGTGCCTATGAATCAAAACACTCCATTGGAAGGGGTATGATAGCCAGATTTTCAATCTCTTGTGTTTGGTTATATTTGATCAAGAATATACAATACAAATTGATGAATGCAGAGCTATGTGATTATACAAAATACCATTAATTGTACACTTTGGATGGATTGTATGCTTTATTAATATGTATCCATAAATTTGATTTGCTTAATAAAAGAATATAAAATAGAGATTTGAACATGAAAGAGATAAAGCACTGGATAATACAGCAAATACCTAGGTTGTAACTTGTCCACCCTTTAAATATTATGACAGTTTTGAACAACAGCAGATATTCTATTCAAAGGAAATCAAGGAGTCATAGTCATAGGCATCACTGGAAGTATTCAAGCAGGAACAGAAATGTGATCCAAAGAAATAATTCAACAAATGCAACCCATTCCTGTACTCCAACATTTAAATCCCTTAACATGGGCATGAAGCTTGTATACTTCAAGGAGAAAATGTTCATTATCAAAAATAAAATCTTGCACTAGTAACAATGTATGATTAAAATTTTTTGAAGTATTCTTGACTCTAGGCAGCTCTACATGCACGTAATGAGTAAAGAAAACAAGTTTATGGCTCTGAGGATTTGTGAGCTGCTAAAAACAGCCTTTCAGCTGCTACAGGACAAAAGACACTTTGCAGGCTTTCCTCCTAAAGCATTTTTTCAGAGCCCACTTTATGTCTTTATTCCTCAGACTGTAGATGAAAGGATTCAACATAGGTGTGACTACAGTGTACATCACTGAAGCTGATGCACTTGAATGTGTTCTGTGTGAAGCAGCAGGACTAAGGTACACCCCTATTCTTGTACAATAAAATAAGGAGACCACTGAGAGGTGAGATGCACAGTTGGAAAATGCTTTGTACTTCCCCTGAGCTGATGAGAGGGCATGTACAGAGGAAACAATCTTAGAGTAAGAGAAAAGGATCCCAGCTAGGGGACCCCCAGCCAGCACTCCAGCTGCAAAATACATCACTAAGTAATTGAAGAAGGTGTCAGAATAGGCAAGTTGGACCATCTGACAAAGTTCACAGAAATAGTGTGGGATTTCTACGTGTGAATAAAAGGACAGTCGTAACATCATTAACCCCTCTAAACAGGAGTGCATAACACTTATGATCCAGGACCCCAGAAGCAGCAGGACACAGATCCAGGGGTTCATGATGACTGTGTAGTGAAGGAGGTGACAGAGGGCCATGAAGCAGTCATAGGCCATCGCAGCCAGGAGGAAGGCCTCCAACCCTCCAAAGAGTAAGAAAAAGTACATCTGGGTGAGGCAGCCTGTATAGGTTATGACTCTGCTCTGCACCTGGATGTTCACCAGCATCTTTGGGACAGTGGTGGAAGATAAGCAGATGTCACAAAGGGAGAAGTTGGAAGGAAGAAATACATTGGTGTGTGGAGGTGAGAGTCTGAGATGATAGCCAGGATGATGAGCAGGTTCCCTTTGAAGGTGACCAGGTAGATAGACAGGAACAGCCCAAAGAGGAGGTGCTGTAATTCTGGATCCTCTGTAAATCCCAGGAGAAGAAATTCTGAAAGTTGTGTTTCATTTCCAGGTCCCATGTGGTAGATGTGACTAACAGAAAATATAAAAGGAACATGGCTATTTTTCACCTAAAGCAGCAGTACTATCCAAATAGGCTACGAATGGTCCATTTTAGTGAAAATTTTAATCTCTATATTATTTATATGGATCTCATCCCTTTAGCATATTTCTAGTGCTACTTCAGATTAGGAATTCCATCCCTAAATCTCAACCTTTTTCAAGCATTCATGAGCTCTACAGATTTTATGAGAAATTTATTCTCATAAAAGACAAGAACAGTCGAGGCATGAGTCTACAGTGCTGTAACCCAAAATCATCAACAATCAGAAGATAGAAAAATATATGCAAATAGAAACATAATCATATTACAAATCAGCTGGTTAGAGGTGCTTAAAGTGCTTAAAGTAAAAGAAAATTGACCAATATATCAAGCCCTCAATATTAGTGCATGTAACTATGAACCTAATTCTTCAAAAATTGAAACTTCCTGGTTTCCATATGTTCCAAGGGAAGGGGGGAGGAAGAATACATGGAACATATGGCATTTTTAGGGCAGTGTAATTGTTCCACATGATCCTGCAGTGGGAGATATAGGGCATTATACATGTTTTCAAAGACTATTAAAGTACATGGTGTGAAATGTAAACCATAATGTAAACCATTGACCATGTTTAGCAGCAATGCTTCAATATTTGTTCATCAATTGTAACAAATACACCATACTCATGTAAGATGTTATTAATAGGGGAAAATGTGAGAGGGGGAGGGGTTGGGGTGTATGGGAATACCCTAAATTTTCTATGGGACTTTTCTGTAACTTAAAGCTTCTTTGAAAATAAATTGAAAACAAATAAGACGCTGGTGGAAAAGAAAGAATATATGCTAATATAAACATAATCATATTACAAATCAGTTGATTACAGTTGCCTTAAGGAAAAGAAAGCAGGTAAAAACAGAGTGAAGTGAGCATGCTATTTTTCACTCAGCTTCCATGAAAGACCCATATATGATGTGAAATTTGAAGAGGCCACTCATGGGAGAGAAGGCAGGAGACATGAGAATATAAGAGGGAGGTTGTGACAAGAAGAGAGAATATCCAGGGGAAAGACCCTAAAAAATGACTTGTTTCAAGTTTTCAGGGTGAGCAATGTAGCCAGTGTAGTAGGGAAATGAGTAAGAGTGCAGTGAAGAGAGATGGATTCATTGAAGGTTTATGAACAAGGCAGCCTTGCTGCTGATGAAACTTCAAACTCAGGGAGCCCTTTATCTATATGGTGAACATCTCACATTTCATTAATTTGCTTGCAAAGCTATCCCACCAAATGGAATGGAACTAGTCCAATTGCCATTTGTAGGAATGTGTACAGACTGTTTTACAGGAGACACCTACTGGAATATATGAGCTCAGATACCCAAATACCCTTACTTTGGCATCTTAGGGTCAAATTAAAACCATGCTCTTCTCACACCCAGCCACATTGATTACTCCAGGAGTAAATATTCCTCAAATATTTAGAAATGGTGCTCTGAAATTCCAGCTGATAAGCCTTCTTGGACTTGTTAACATGTTGCTCCCATTTGTTATGGTCACTTTCTGCCCTTTGTTTAAAGAAACATAAAAATATGCTCAATAATGAGACAGGAAGGTATTAAAAGGGCTTGAAAGAAAAGGAAAGATACAAACTCAAGTATTCCCTGAGAGACTGTGACGAAGAAAACCTTCCTTGATTCTGACGGCATTCTGAATCCAGGTATATCCCTTTGAAGCCCAGGAAAACTAATAAAAGAACAAAAAGCAATTCATCCAAAAGACAAATTTGTTAAGTGTCTTGTGACTTTTTACAGTCACAAGGCACTTAACAAATTGAACACTCCAAGAATAAAATGACCAATGGGAATAAACAAACATTTCACAATTGAAAATATGTAAGTTTTTTAAAAGTTGGGATTTTTTGGGTGAAACATCTGAAATCTTTATAACTGATATTAAATGAAAAATTTTGGAATTAAATAAATCTAATTTTGAATCTCAGATGTATGATATATTAGGTGGTAAACACTGAACCTTAAATTTTTACCTATATATTAAGCATAATGGTATCCATCCTCCTATTACATTTGGCAGATCTAATCTATTCATGTGAAAACTTCAGCATCACTCCATCCTCTTGGCAAAGAGTTGATTATCACTGCTAATGAGATAAGGCACATTTTTCTACTAACTCTCAAATGCCTCATTATTTCTGCATCTCTCAGACTCTATTCAACAGCCCTATTTTAGTTCCTCAGCATACCTTCCAGCAATCGCATACTAGAAACTATTCTAGATTATGAAAAGAATAAAGGCAACGTGTTGTTCAAAGAAAAGAAAAATACTTTGCAAATGATGGCAGAAGGTCATGCAATTTCAAAGATAGGTCTAACCATAAAAGGCCAAAAGGCACAATATGGGAAACAGATGTGAAAGACAGGTGGCAATAAGTATAAAATGGTGATCTATTAACTCAATGGAAGCAGAAATTTCTAAGTTTGAAAAGCAATGAGAGAAACATCATATCTAACATTGAAAGGTGTTCACACATTCCCCCAAACACATCAATACAGACATAGAAGAACTAAATGACAAATAGCAAAGTTGGAGAAAAACTTGCAGGTCTTTGAAACATTACCTTTAAAAAAAAGATAAAGAAGAAAATTAGGAGATAGTATATAAAAGTAAAGAATTGAATAAACCATTCACAGTGGGGAAAGAAAATGACCAATAAAAATATATTCAACTTCACCTATAAAAGAATAATTGCCAAGTAAATGTTGTAGTATATCCCATTCTACCTATTAAATCAAAATAGCTTTTTTAGGTCAATACCCAGTGTACGAGTATATATCTTGAGAAGTGATTTTGCAAGGAAATATCTAATTCAATTGGATATGTCCCATCATTTCAGACACTTCTTTAAATATACCTCACATGAGATGTTAAAGCAGTGCCTCACTTCTCTGCACATTCTGCCACTGCTTATATTCCATCTCCTTATTCCCAATTAACTGCAAAGCACCTTGTGCAGATATTCTGCTTTTCCTGGAACTGCTTTATCCCTGCATTTCCCTTTTCTAAATGGGCTTCCATTCTCATTTCTTAGTCATCTAGAATGAGCCCTGCTTTGCTGATTCAAATGGACACTCCCTTCTTAAAATAATAATAACTTTATTTAACTGAGCAAGCAGGAAAAAAAAGTACAAGGATCTCTTAGCTCTGGGCTAGGCTGGATTGTCTCCCAGATGAGCTCAAGTTAAAGCTCGTAGCAGTTTAAAGAAGTGCAATATTGGCATATCTGACCTTAAGCACTAGGTTGATACTACATTAAATACCTTCTTTTAAATCAAGAAATTGTTTTATGTATGGAGAAAATTTTACATTGCAACAAAGAATACTTGGGGATGAAGAGTAAAAGTTAAGCTGCTATTATTTGCTTGTTTATTCCCCTCTTGCTCTTGTTTAGTTCACAAAGAAACTGTGGCCTTAGAATTTTCTTTCTGCTGCAAAAATTGTGAAATTGAAACTGTGCATCTTTTGGCACACAAAATCCATCTGTGGATAAAACTTTTTTATGTTTTTGTTTTGCACAATAAGAAACTCAATAGGCAGGGGGGTTGTTTTTGATAAGTTAATGAAAGGTTTTTTTTTAATTTTTAGTATTATAAATGTAATAATGATTTAATCCACGGGAAAAAAAGATTGTATTTTGTACTCTTGTTTGAACCCTATGGGTTCCTTTTGTTAAGAAAATGATTAATAAGATGAAAATAAATAAGTAAAATAAAGCTCTTGGCTTCTGTCCAACCTGACTCTTCACTGCAGGTCTGCTAGTCTCTCTGACTCACCTGGAAGGAATCTGTAAGGTCTTTCTGAGCAAGTATGAATTCCTCCTTGGCTGGTTGGTGATGGAGAATGAAGCTCTTTCCCCAAACAAGACAGCAGGAAACAGTCAGGCATCAGTCCCTGAATCAGATTCAGGACCCACAAAACAACCATGTGCTTTCCAGCCCAAGGGTGCACAAGATAACGGATGGCAGCAAAGGAAATAATTTCAGCTTTCCTTTATCTGCTCATTAAGCAACTTTCCCTCTTGTTGTTCCAACCCTTGAACAATCAGTTTCCTGTGGGACACTGGTCTGGACAGAATGAAAGTTTTTCTTAATTATTCTCATAACACCAGGTTATGAGTCAGGGGAATCCAAGATTTATTATTCCTTTTCCAAGAAATCTCTGGTCTTCCATAGTTCTAACCTGGTAGCAACTTACCACATCCATCGAGTTCAAATTTATTTCAGAAGTTAACACTGTGGGTCCCATCCCAAAAGAGTAGGTCTCTTTGTTCTCTAAAGCAGTGACATGGGCTGAGGATATAGGCATAGTA
>JAQZBX010067008.1:0-16014 GCA_029593785.1 Cabassous unicinctus
GGATCCAGTGCACATCAGGGTCTTATTAGTGTCAATGCTGTAGAGACCCCAACAACATAGTGGGCCATGCATGAAGCTGGTTAACCTCAGTGAGATCCCTTCAACACCTCCAAAGGCTAAGCCCCCTCAGGCTTTCTGTTTCTTTGCTCTCATGTAAACTTCACAGTCAGTGCATGTGGCAGGTATGGTTAGTTTCCTACATCTACTCTCCAGAGGGGGAAGTGTGGGTTTTAGAATTAATAAACTTGCCCAGGTTACAATGCTGGGAGTAGTTCCAAGCTTTGGACCCAGGTCTTAAGATTCTGGATCAGGCTATGATAAGACTGCTGTAGCAGATACTGGGAAGAAGATCCACCCAGCTCCACCCAGCCAAACCCAGCTGCTCAGCACATCTGTGTCAACTGCTCTGCCACCAGCTCAGGTGGGAAAGCCAGGAGGTTAGCCTTCTTATCATCCAGACCATTCTCTGAGTTCTCAGGCCAGGGGAAGGATAGCTCTGGTCATGTAGCCCACCCTGGTGCTGACTTGACCTCTGGCAGTGGCTCTGGTGGTGTTGCTACACTTGCCTTCCACTCAAGAATCATTGTTGATGAAGGTGAGTTAACAGGCTGTAGCTTCAGAATGGGCATTGGTGTGAACTGTGTAGGTGGTACTGGAGGCAGTAATGGGACTGCCTCTGGCTCAGGAACTGGTGATACATATGGTGATGTGGCTTCCTCCAGCATGGCAGCAGGGGCTACATCTGGGGATGGAGCCAGCTCTACCTCCCGAGTGCTCATTGACACTACCTCCATAGGTGGCAGTGGAGGTGGCAGCAAAGACTCTTCAGGCTCTAAAGATGGTGCTTCTGATGGTGAAGGAGTAGGCTCTTCCTCCAGATTGGGCAGTGCCAATATGTGTATAGGTGGCAAGGTAGGGAAAGCTGGACTTGCTTCTGCCTCTGGAGCTGGTGCATCTGATGTTGATATGGGCTCTTCTGGCTCTGGAACCTGTGCAGCTAATTGTGATGTTGCTGCCTCCAGCTACTGAGCAGCTGCTTCAGTTGATGAAGTAGGATGGTCTTACTCTGTGCGTTGGAGTTGTGGTGGTGTTAGAGCCACCTTCTACTCAGGAACTGGTGCTACACAGGTCATACTTCAGGCGCTATTTCTAGAGCAAGCACCAGTGCAAACTTGGTAGCTGGAGTATATGTGGTGATAGAGCTGATTCAGGCTCTGCAACTGCCCCTGTGTCTCCTGAAGGTGGTGGAACTGGTGCTAGAGGTTTCAATGGAAGCATTTGAAGCTCTGGGGTTCACAAAAGGACTATAGAAGAATTAGGTTCCACACCATGAATGGCTCCAAGTGTCTTTAAAATATATAGAAGATCCCACTACCTCTAGGGGATGATCCAGCCCAAAAAAAAGTGATACCAGACTGCAGTCTCCCTGGTGAATTTTCTGAGGATTCTCCTTGCTCCTGGTTCAAGGGAAACTCTGGTAGTTCCTGCCTAAGTGGTCCAATCCTGGCCCCTTCCCCACAAGCTCATGTGCTCCCACCCTGAGTCATCCTCACTCTTTGGGTCTGCCTTAATGGGCTCTGGGTGGTTCATCTGTGAAAGCAGAACTATGGCACAGCATTCCAGGGCAAAGCCAGGTAGATATACCCAGGCATAGGTCACCAGCAGCTTGAGGTAGGTAGAGTCTGGTGGTTGTAGGAAATCTTCAGAGTATTGGTCTTTCCAGGTGCCCAGGAGGGAGGAGAAGGAAGGTGGGTGGGCAGCAGAGTCAGAAGCTGAACTTTCTTCCACATTGACCCCATGGACCCTCCTACTGGAACATAAAGTCCATAAGAACAGGGAAGTGTTTTTATTGGTCTGTCCATAGCCAAGGGCTGACACACAGTAGGAGCTTCAATATGTGCATAATGGGGGGACAAGGTGTGTCTTTCTGCCCCAGGCCGTTGTGGCCCCCACCCAGTAACTTCTGGCCTGAAGAGCTGCCTCATCTTCTGCCATGTGTCATGTGTGTGTCTCCTCCTCCCACTGACACTGCCCTCCCAAATGATAGGTGCACAGCTGACCCTGTCATCTCTGCAGGAGGCAGACTGGCCTGAGGTCCACAGCAGATTTGGAGCAGGCTGCTCACCACCTCCTGTCATGGGTCTGTGTGAGGTGATGTTTGGGGCTCTTGGAGCTGTGATGGGGCTGTGGTGGGGAAAGGTTCTCTTGGGGACTAACAATGAGCCCCCAGGCTCCTCTGAGGCCAGTGTCCCAAGACCTCACCCACAACATTCTTTAACTCCTTTCTAACTGGAGGGTGAAGCCTTCTGGACTCAGCCCTACAGGGAAGTCATAGGATATGTGGGGCCCAGTGTTCTCCCCAAATTTTCCCTGCCACCTACCACCCAATTCCCCACACTGGTGTCTGGTAAGGAGATCCCTGTCCCTCTCCAAAAGGGCACTCACTTTTTCATTTCAGGGCATCCACCATACCTTTCAATGCCATGGAGATTACATCCATATGTAGGGGAGACCGTGAGCATGTCACTGCTAACTTACTGAGTGTACCCCCTGCTTAACATGACTCATGATATTTCCTTTGAACCCAATTCAAATGGAACCTAGAATATCAGGGAAATTTGTCTGCTTTGTTCACTGCATGAAGCTACATGCCTAAGTGCCTTCACCTGGTAGACACTTGATATATACTTAGTGAATGAATGAGCCCTAAGCAGCAACTTCTCAGATGCTGGATGGGCCTGGACCACTCTGGCAGCCTACAGTGATCCATGCTGTGACCACACCAAGGTTGGAGGCCTTGAAAGGGATCTTAGACATCCTTTAGAAATGAGAAACCTTGGGTCAGGAGAGGGTTAGGCTGAGAGCTTCTTCAGTAGAAAGAAGAAAGTCCAACCTAGAAACAGCACTGCCCCTCCAGCCACCCTCTTCACTGTGTCAAGTTTGAGGAAATATTTCCCATGGATTCTCCCAGTTAGTCCCTACAATCAACCTTGGAGATTGGCCCTCTTACCACTCCCCTTCCCAAGGAGGAAATTGAGGAGAGTGGATGAAGTGACATTTCTGAGACAGAAGCAAATTAGGGGCAGAGAAGTCCAGTTGCCAGGGATGTGGCAGGCACTCACATTTGGAACAATTGGTTCAAGACATACTTGATGGTGAAGACCTGGTATGCCCTGAGGAAAATGTTGACATACATGAGGTTGCCCTCCTGTAAGGCAGGCACCAGTTGCTCTGCCAGCTTCTCCCAAGGGCCTGCCTTCACTGTGCAAACCATGCAGCTCTCCTCCTTCATGAGGGCTGAGTCATTCTTCCTCTAAGGTGGGACAGAGAAGGCACATGTGGTCAGAGACAGATACATGGACCCCCAGGTGGGGCTGGGGTTATGGGCAGACCTGCTGCGCCCAAGCCCTCAGTGACTTGAAACCAAGGAGGACATGTCTGCCTCCAGGAGAGAAAGGATCTTGGCCTTAAAATTGAATTTGAAGTGAGGAAATAATTGCAAAATGAAACCCCATACCCAGCAAAGGACAAATGCCTGGAGTGTCTCTGGAGGGGGAAAGACCCCTGCAGGGCTGAGGATCTGAACAGATGCCTCAGGGAACAGCAGACCCACTTGGTCATTAAACAACTTTCAGGAGTCCACTGCTCATGGGGCCAAACCCACAAGGCTATGCCATTTTCCACCCTGACCCCAGATCAGGTAAATGAAGGAAAATGAAAAGAGCCAGTTCCAGGTGGGGTCCAGGGATGCTGCTAACACACAGAGAGCCCGTGGTAACTGAACTCCTCCAGCCTTAGGTAAGTTATCTGGCCCTTGCTGATGAAAGTGATGTCTGCATGTCCTCTGCCCAGCCATCCCTTTCCTGGGATCCCCTACATGGGGTGGGAGGGACCAGTGCCTTGGGCCATGTGGGAGGTGTTCAGTGCAGCAGTGCTGACAGGGCCACAGGAAAGAACCATTCCAGATCCAGAAGCACCAAAGTCCAAATAGCTACTCTAAGCTGCCTCCTTCTGGAATATTAGGCAGCTGAGTCAAAGCTCAATTCCTGACCTGGGAAGGTCAAAGGGACAGTTATGGGAGATGGCAAGAACCCTCCTAAGTGAGAGGAGCTGTATGGCTAGGAACATGTTTGGATGATAGTCATGAAGACTACTGCCTGGGGACATGGAGCCAGGGAGTGGAAACAGAAATACAGCAACAAAATACACACATATCTGAAGTGAGCCCACCCTTCAGCCTACCCTGAAGGGAAAACTATGCAAAAGACTCTGCTCTGTTCTTTCTTTAACTATTTGAAGAGACCTGGCCCCTGGTCTATGGAATGGCAGTGTGGTGGATGACTGGTAGGGAACCAGGTTCTTTGGGAAGCAAGATATTTGATCACTCAGGCATGAAAGCCCTGGGAGAGGGAGTGGAGATTCAGCCAGGGTGGGATAGAGGCCCTGGGGTGCTACCTGGTGTTTCACGAACCACATCAGCACCTGCTCCCACTTGGAAGTGTCACTGGCCCTGGCTGAGGCCACAATATGCATGCACCTTCTGCAGAGAGATGGTGTAGATGAGACCCTGCTCCAGCTCCTCGTTAACCACCTGTGTGGAGTTCTGCAATCACAGTGCCCAGCAGTTGGGCCAAGAGGTATCAGTGAGTGCTCTTCCTTACTCCACAAGCAAAGCCATACCTTGTTTGGCCTGGGACCCAGATCAGGCTCAGATGGTTGGCTGCCTTCCCCTCCAGCCATGTAATAGTGGAGATGACAGCTTGAGGGCTCAGAATTAACACTGGTATACATGGGTGCCACCCCAAGATGAACCTCCCCACCATTCCTGTCATGACCTGGCAGGTGACAGGGAAGGACCTAATGGGTTCCTATCCTTGATCCCCTACTTCTTCCCAGGGCGGTCCCACTGCTCATCCCTCCCACCCCTTGGGACATGGATGAGATGTGGATCTGCCCAGACAGGAGCACAGTAGAGGCATATTCTGAATTGACTTGCCCTAGGCCACCCCATGTTACCTATGCACAACCCTTTGCTGATGGCCAGGGTCTTCAAGGTTGAGGCCAGAGCCAATGTCAAAAGCAATGGAAAAGGGACTCATTCCTGGTTTTGTTGAGACTGGAGCCTCCAGATCTAGGAATGCAACAGGAGAACATGTTGCTCTCTTGAGTGTCTCCTGCCAAATGAGGTGGGCAGGCAGCTGCCTTCAGGATCTGGGTGACCGGTTACCAGAGTTCCAAATTCAGTTGGGGTATCTCATCAAGGAAGTAAGTTCACCTCCTTAGGTCTCCTTACCCTGGCCTGTTCAATGGTTAAAACTCCTCAAAAGTCCCTCTGCAGGTCTGTCTATCTTCCTCATCTACATCATCTTGTTAACTGGACATAGTTCTGCCAACACGTTCCTCCCCACAGCTACCTGGGAAAGCCTGTGTGCAGCTTGGGCCCCAGTTATGAGGAAACCCAGCTGGGTTGAGATTCACAAACTCCTTTTCAGTTTTGTGATGCCAGACTAGTCACTGAGGCCTCCCCAGTCTCCTCACCAACACAGTGGGAATCATTCTAGCATCTGCCTCCTTGGGACATCATCAAGTCTATGTGGGACAAACACTGCAAACCACATAGTCTTCTTTCCCACATAGCTAATACATAAACATAGACATGGAATAAACAGGAAGAGGAGATGTAACACTGAATACACCTCAAAACAGGGTTGGGTAGGGCTGTACTTTCACTCCTGGATTGCTGTCTCAGTCTGTACCATGATGATGTTGAAATGATATGAAATTCAGCCAATTTTACTGTGCCAGAAATCTTCCAGAGGCTTCCATTGCATTTAGAGTCAGATGCAAGTACCTCCTTTCAACCTCTGTGTTGGGCTTCTTGGGCCTTGGTTCCCTGCCATCTCTGTTTCTGGTTCAAAGAGCTTCATATAATCCCCCATTGCAGTGAGTTCTGCCCTGGTGAGACACTGCTAAACAAAACAATATGGCTAAATATTGGATGTCCCTCCTAAGATTTACACTAAATGCTTTGCTGTCTTCACCACTCTCTCTTGTGAGTGAACTCTCCCTATCTTGGTCTATTTCCCATCCTAATATGAATCCTGTGGATCAACAAAACAGACCTTGTAAGCAGCTCCTCCCCCAACTGAGCCTCAGTTAGGCTTTGCCCACAGCAGCTGCCTTCCTAACCTCCTATCTGGCCCAACTTCCTCTGCCTCCAAATCTTCCCCTGCTGTGCCTTCTCCAAAGTGTCCTCTTCCCACACATGTGTAGAGGTAGATCCCTCTTAGTATTCTGGTCATAGTGTGTCTCCTAAATGTGTCTTTCTGTGTCCTCCCACCTGGTTGTCCCATAGCCCTCCTCAGAGCATGCTGCTTAGATTTTTCTATAGCTTTCTTGAGGTATTGGGGTAAAGTGAATGCACTTTGTTTTGGGGAACATGTCATTTTGGGAACCAGAGGCAGACTGTTTGGGATTGAATAATGTCTCACATGAAGACACATTCAAATCTTCATCTGTTTCCCTGGCATAGTGAACCCATTTGTAAATAGGGCTTTTGAAGATGTCATTAAAGTGTGAACTCATTTATGAATAGGATCTTTGAAGATCACATTTAGAATAGGCAAATTAGTCATGGTGAGACTTAATGCATATCATTGGAGTCCTTATAAGAAGAAAAAACTAAGTCAAAGTTAGTCAATAGAAGGCAGAATTCAGTGGAAAGTCAAAGACCACACACAAGGAAGGAGACATCACCATGTGATGGAAGCAGAAGTACAAGCCAAGAATCCCGAAGGTTTGTAACAAGTCAAGAGTTGAAATCTATAGATGTCAGAGAGAAAACATGGCCAGTCAAGACCTTGATTTTGGTCTTCTGGATTCCAAAATTTGAGGTGATAAATTCTGTTGAAAGCCAACCAGTGTGTGGAGTTTGTCCTAGCAGCCCTGGAAAATGAAGACATCATCAATTAAAGAAATTTAAGCACATAAAATTTAAAAATGATATTCATAGAAATGGTAATCTAATCTATTGATGGAATAAAACTAATATTGTAATTCAGAGAAAGTGAGAAAGAAAAAATAAATATGTTCACAGAAATGAGAACTAAGGAAATAATAGTTTAAGCCAACATATTTGTATGATGAAGGAGTTTTCTATTTGTTGAGATGACCCATTTTGTACTCTCATTCACTGAGTTTGTCATTGTTTTAAAAATTATATGCTGAATGGTCCATTTTCAGAAATTAAAATCTTGCTGCTAGATACAGCTAAATTTCTCATTATTTCCTTCTCACACATGTTATTTCTCAAACATTTTTATAAGTAAAGAGTTATGCATGACATTATGAGGATCTAGTGCCCCAATTAATAGCTTAAATATCAAACCATGTCAATAATTAATTTTTGATTTAATTTAATATGTTACATTTGTATGTGTGCCCTAAAGACTTCTATAAATATTTCCTTGCATTGGTTTGTAAAGATAGCTCTCCATAAAATTTTGTTTTTCAATTTGAGTACATTTTTACCTAATTAATTCATAATAACTTGCATAAAGTTATGCTCAAAATGAAATTATCTAAAAAGTTTTCATATAATATATAAAATAAGAAAAAGACCAGTTCATAGGAAGTAATAAGAACACCAAAAAAATGCTAGCTTAAAGAAACAAATTTTGTCACTCAATGCAATTAATATCCAGAAAATTAAGAAACCTCAATAAATTGATTACTTAGGAATAACAAAAAGATAGCCTATATAAATGGAAAATAAATATATATATTTTGAGATTTATCAGGCAAGAAAACACTTAGTGAAGAAATTTACTTACTGTTGGCTAATGGAAGAAAAAATTCTGAGATATTTGAGTGAAAAAACTGAGTTATACATGGTGATCATGCTAACTAACTACCTTCCTTGATAAAATGGAGGTTCATTCACAGTGGGGGTAACAGTTTGGTATTGTTTATGAATTCCAAAAATAGATTGGATTATGTTTGTAAACTGGTCTGTTCCTATGAGCATATTAGATTATATTGCATTCAGAGGGTTTTCCTGATTAAATAATGATTAAGGCTTTCATTGGGCCACATCAGTAGAGCTTTGAGTCCCTGACACCTTGGTGGATGAGGTCTCACAAAGAAAATGCACTGCAAGGAAGGGAAGTTAGAGTTTTGATATTGGAGCCCTGGGAAGTAAATACACAGAGAAGCGGACACATGGGGAATGAGACAAGGCTCTATTAGACATGGCAGAGTCCCCAGAAAGACGGATGTGCTGTTAGCCTGGTAGTCTACAGCTGGCCTTGTGGAGAGAGCAGAGCAGCTGAGCCCTGAGAGTAATGAGCCCCAGGAAGAGAGGAACCCAGGAAGCCTGAAACCTTGCAGATGTCAGCAGCCATCTTGCTCCAACAAGTGGCAACAGACTTTGGTTAAGGGAGTTACTTATGCTTTATACCCTGGTAACTGTAAGCTTCTACCACAAATAAATATCCTTTGTAAAAGCCAACAGATTTTGCATCAACACCCCTCTGACTGACTAATAGAGTGGGTTAAAACAAGTCCTATTGTTTTTGTTCAGCAAGGAGCCTTCAGTTAAATCTTTTAATGGTTTTGGATCCTGGGGTCATGTAAATTGCATAATTTTATCTGCTTTTGTTGGTTAGAACTTTTGATGAAAAGTACTGGTCAGATTTAATATCCTTTAGGAGAGTGCTTAAATATATGGATTTCTTTTCTTTATAAAACTTCTTTTGAATTTTCCTTTTCAGGAGATGACAGGATGACCTCACAGAGGAAAGGTAAATTATTATTCAGGTCTATACTACCACCTTGGTTTCAAGTGGCATTTTCATTGGATTCCATTATGCTTTTTTTCAAGACATTCTGTCTACTTCTGATACATTAACTGCCCTGTTGGTGGTTGTGCAGAAGCAGCCAAGGCTCTATGTACAGTAAATCTGAAAATAGCAATGATTACAACCAAGCAACATAACTAATGTTTGTGGATGACCCCTTATCCCATTAAGGTCAAATTATTTGAAAGAGTCTATGTGCTATTTTCACAAAATGGACAACCAATTAGCATTCTCTTTAGACAATCATATAGGGAACATAACTAAAAAAAGATATTAAATAGCCTACATGCTATGCCCTATTTTGTTCATGAATGACTTAAATTATATATACAGAGGATTTTCAATGTATGGACTTGTTTTTGATTGAGTAATATTGACAACATAATTTGTTAATAATGAGGGACAAAGGAGTCAAATATCTTGAGATCAGCCTTTAAAGCTGTTACCCTGAGGAAGGAAAGTCTTAATGAGCAAATTCTTTTCTTCATAAAAATATCTGCTCAGTTGAACCTAATGCATGTCCAGACATATTGAGTCATAGGGAGTTCCTGAAGCAAGCAATGAAGTTATTTATTGGTTTTCAGTCTTAGCTTCCTGATCATTGCAGGACCATACAGTTATGTTTATGTAGAAGACTCAGTTTTCAGTGTATCAGAACTGAAGTTTGGACAATCTCAGTCTAGGAAAGTGATCAATTCAGATTTGCACCACAGTTTTCTATTTCATCATTGAGCATCAAATTTTCCATTGTGATTTAAACCACTCTAAGTATCAGGTTTTCATCTATTCTTGGTTAGATAATTGATTTAATGGGACAGTGGCTATGCAATAATATTTTTTAAGAAACTGAATATCACACTTTGGACTACACAATAAAATTAAAGGAGTAGTATTAAGTATTAGTATTTGAGTCCCATATAATTAATAATTCAAGCATGAGGAGCAGGGCAGATCCCACTTCCAATGCAAAGAAACAGCAGAATTAGATGTGTTGTTATTAGGTCAATTACCTATTTTTTGTTCTAAAATCTTATTTCCTAGGTCACTTACCAAAATAAAAGGAAACAAAGAAATTCTGCAGTTATGTAAGTAGGTTTTTCTCCTAAGATAGCACATGTTCCAACTTAAGATGTCAAAGTTATATCTGGAGATTGGATGTTTCAAACCAGCACCTGTCTAATTTCATGTATTTATTGAGGGTGATTTTATGGTGTTAGTGGCGTTATCTAGAACACCTGTCAAATTCTAAACTGCAGCATGTAACATTTTTTCCACTTATCATGACTTTTGCAATGTTTGGGCTGAAGATGACTTAAGATAAGAAAATATTCTAAGATTCATTTGGCTAAATTATTGATTAGTAAATTGAAGCTCAGTTTTTCTCCTTTTAAATAAAATTGTAAAAACCTTTTTTGCTAATTGGGCACATGGATGGTCCAAGTAGAGCTTGGATTTTCCCAGGGATAATATGCAGCCAGCCATTAATTTATTGAGAAACAAATTCAAAAGTCCTGTTTGTAAATAGTGGCCTATAGGCTTTTTATATAATACAATGTCCATTAAGGGAAGCTGAATATATTTATGAATAAAATACATCTACAGTTTTCATACAACTCAAAGGAATCTTCTGTTATCAGGTTCCTAGGTCTATAGTAGTAAGATCATAAAGCTGATAGAAACCAAAAAATCAATACTTTGGCTTTATTAGTGAGCCTTTCTTATAAGGTTTTCAAATTGAAGGATATTTAAAATGACTACCTTTGTTTCCATAACCACTTTGTAAACTCTGTTTCCTTGAAAATATGGTTAAATGCCTAGCTTCTATAATATTGTCCACATATGTTATTTTACTGTAGACATTAAGCTCTTATAAAAGGTGTCACAGAGTAGGGTTTTAGACTTATGGCTTACATGTTTTTTGCAGTGTTTTCCAACTAAAGAGCTACTTAGTGGTTGGATTAACTGAACCAAATATTAATAGATTTACACAATGATCATGCATAAAATACAGGATTCCCATAGGTCACCATACATTAACACCTTTGTACTTCTTTAATAAAGAAAAAAATGATACAATTAAAGTATCCTGCATTAAGGAAGTGTTTAAGTAAATTCTCATAAATGAACCTTATGGAATATTATACAGCCATTAAAATTAAAATCTAATGAATATAGAGAAACAAAAAAGTATAGAAACACATGAAAATGTTTAACATGTAAATTAAATGAATAAGTAAAAATGAAAGACTAGATGAAAATTTTCAAAAATAAATAATAGTTTATTAATAAATATGCATATGTATATATATAATTTTAAGGATCTTATACTAAAGAGACCTGGATGACACCTGAGGAAAATCAATGCAATTATGACATTTGTTTTGATTGCTTTACCAAATCTTAAGTGAATTATAAACATATTGAACTCATATCAAAGTGTGAATAAGGATACAAAGGCCAATATTGAAATATAGGGTCCCTTGAATGTCCTAGTTAAGGGAAAACAGGGGTATGAATATGAACAGAAACTCAAATCATCTGGGAGGACAGAAAATGCTAGGGAAATAAAAACAACAGTATCTGTTAATAGTATGAGTTTCTGTAGATTAAATCATCTGTATTAATTTTTCTATAGTTCATGCCTGGTAGATTTCTATTTTACACCACCATCTACCTGATCTGAATGCTTGCATGAAAGCGTCTTCTTCTTGAAGAATATCAGCTTCTAATTTGCTCTTTATTTCCCATATTTTCAAAGAAGGTTTAGATTACATAAATGTAATATTGAAAATATAGGGAATTCCCATATAACCCACCCCCACTTTCCCATACAACTCACACTTTCTTCCATTAACATCTTTCTGTTTGATTGTTTTAGCTTTAATTTGTACATTTAATAATTGAAAATATAAACAAATAAAAATGAAAGCATAGTTGAATAAAAATACCGATTTCTCAATTAAAAGAAATGGATACATATAAATGTTTGTTGAATCTTACAATGTTGCACAATATATTTGGTTCATAGTAACACAATCATATGGTATTTGCCCTTTTATATCTGGCTTGCTTCACTCAACATAATGTCCTACAGTTTCATCTATTTAGTCATATGCTTTACAAATCATTTCTTCTTACAAATGCATAATATTACATCATGTGACTATACCAGTTTGTTTATCCAGTCATCCATTGTTGGACACCTGGGTTGTTTCCAACTTTTGGCAATCATGAATAATGCACACTATTGTTGTGCAGATGCCTTTTCATGTCACTACTCTCAGTTCTTCTGGGTATATACCAGGGAGTGGTTTTGCAGGGTCACATGGCAAATATACATTCAACTTCTTTAGGAACTGCCCAACAGTCCTCCACATTCTGCATTCCCACCAACAATGAATAAGTGTTCCTATCTCCCCACATCCTCTCCAACATTTGTAGTTCTCTGCTATTTTAATAGTGGCCATTTTGATAGGTGTGAAAAGATATCTCATTGCAGTTTTGATTTTCATTTCCCTAATCATTAGTGATGTTGAGTATTTCTTTATGTATTTTTTGTTTTTACCATTTGAATTTCTTCTTTGGAAATATATCTATTCATGTCTTTTTCCCCATTTTTTATTAGGCCATCTGTCTTTTTATTTTTGAGTTGTAATATCTTTTAATATATCTTGGATACTAAACTTTTATTGGATATGTGATTTCCAAAATTTTGCTCCCTTTGTGTTGGCTGTCTTTTCACTCTTTTGACAAAGTCCTGTGAGGTGCAAGAGTATTTAATTTTGAGGAGGTCCCATTTATTTATTTTTTCTTTTGTTGCATATGTTTTGGATGTAAGGTCTAAGAAACCACCACATACTAGAAGGTCTTTAAGATGTTTCCATACATTTTCCTCAGTAGTTTTATGGTACTGGCTTTTATATTTAGGTCTTTGATCAACTTTGAGATGATTCTTATACAGGGAGTGAGATATGGAGTTTCTTTCATTCTTTTGGTTATAGATATCCAGTTCTCTCAGCACCATTTGTTGACGAGAATATTTTGTCCCATTAACATTAACTCGGTATGTTTGCCAAAAACCAGTTGACTGTATAGGTGAGATCTGATTTCTGGATTCTCAATTCTATTCCATTGATCAATGTGTCTCTCCTTATGCCAGTAGCATGCTGTTTTGACTACTGTGGCTTTGGAAGATGTTTCAAGATCAGGCAGTGAAATTCCTCCCACATTGCTCTTCTTTTTTAGAATGCTTTTGGCTATTTGAGTGCACTTTCCCTCCCAAATAAATTTGGCATTTGCCTTTTCTAATTCCATAAACTAAGCTGTTGGGATTTTGATTGGTATTGTATTGAATCTATAAATCACTTTGGGTAAGATTGACATCTTTACAATATTTATTCTAGTCAATTAACACAGAATGCCTTTCCATTTGTTTAGGTCTTTATAAATTTCTTTTAGCATTGTTTCGTAGTTATCTGCATATAGATCCTGTACTTCTTTGGTTTAATTAATTCCCAGGTATTTGAGTCTTTTTGTTGCTATTGTAAATGGAATTTCCCCCTGAATTCCTCTTCAGGTTGTTCAGTACTAGTGTATGAAAACATTACTGATTTTTGCATGTTGAGCTTGTATCCTGCCACTTTGATGAACATATTAGTTCAAGTAGCTTTGTCATGGATACTTTAGAATTTTCTAATTACAGGATCATGTCATCTGCAAACAGTGAGATATTTACTTCCTCTTTTCCTATTTGGATAACTTTACATTTTTTTTTTTGTTCTTTTCTAATTGCCCTAGCTAGAACTTCTAGTACAATATTAAATAATAATGGTGACAGTGGACATCCTTGTTTTATTCCCAATCTTAGAGTTAAAGCTTTCAACCTTTCCCCATTGACTATGATGTTGACTTGGGTTTTTCATATATGCCTTTTATCATATTGAGGAATTTTCCTTCTACTCCTAACTCTTGAAGTATTTTTATCAAAAAAGGATGCTGGGTTTTGTCAAGTGCTTTTTCTGAATCAATTTAGATGATCATGGTTTTTCTTTCCCTTCAATTTGTTAATGTGGTGTATAACATTGATTTTCTTATGTTGAACTAGCCTTGCATACTATGAATAAATCCCACTTCATCATGATATATAAGTCTTCTGGTACGCTTTTGGATTCTATTTGCAAGTATGTTGTTGGGAATTTTTGCATCTATGTCCATTAAAGAGATTGGTCTGTAATTTTCTTTCCTTGCAGTATCTATATCTGGCTTTTCTATGAGGGTGATGTTGGCTTCATAAAATATGTTGGGTAACTTTCCTCCTCTTCAATTTTTTGGAAGAGTTTAAACACGATTAGTGTTAATTCTTTCCAAAATATTTGCTAGAATTCACCTGTGAAGCCATCTGGTTCTGGACTTTCTTTGCTGGGAGATTTGAATGACTGAGTCAAGCTATTTAAAATGTGATTGGTTTGTAAAGTTCTTGTAGCATCAGTGTAGGTTGTTAGTGCATTTCTAGGAATTTCCCCATTTCATCTAGGTTGTCTTCTTGGTTCACATGCTGCCATTAACATTTTTCACTAGTGTGACAAATTTAATTTGTTCTTAATTAATACTCTGACTACTGTAGCAGATACTTATTCTGAACAACATGGATCCCAAAATTTGGTGTTTTTACTGTAATTCCAGTTAACATTACCTGATGTATTTTCATTGTAATTTAAAGGCTATCTTTCTCTTTGATCTCGTGTAGAAGACAAGGTTATATGTCATTTCCCCGGTTTTTAATTGAATTGAATTGAATTCATTTAGGGGAAGATGACTTTATTTTAAAAATTTTTTTTTATTTTTAAAATTAAAGGGTTGCCACCTGAGAGCCTCCTTGTTGCTCAAATGTGGCCTCTCTCTAAGCCAAACTCAGCATATGAATGCATTACCTTCCCCCGATTGTGGGACATGACTACCAGGGATGAGCCTCCCTGGCAAATAGGGATTAACCAAGTGCCAACTGGCAACACAACTGGAAAAAGACCTTGAATAAAAGGGGGAAAAGTTAAAGACAAATGAGTTTATGTGGCTAAGAGACTTCAAAGAGAGTCGGGAGGTCATCCCAGAGGTAACACTTATACACACCTCAGTAGGATCTCATAGAACACCAAAGTGGATATCACCCGACACAGCAGGACTCCTGAGGGCTCTGGAGACACCCAGGTTCTATATAAGTGGGGATAGCCCCAGAGATTGATGCCTTATCAGTGGGCTCTACTTTGGAATCTCTGCTCCTTAGAGTGACAGAGTTGGACTCAAATAAGTCCTCCCTGCACATGGTACATCAGTCCCTTCTATTCAAACCTATATGTGAGGCTGGAGTTTGTAGGTGTACTTCCACAGACTGGAGTCTCTGGCCTGCCTATGTGCCAGCTGTGCCTGGAATCTTGGTGGAGCTGCAATTCCTACTCTACAGCTCAATGGACTCACCCAAGTCACCTGGTGTGGAGACAATGATGATGGACAATGACCATCCCAGGGAATGGAGAGAGCCTGCAGCTGAAGGCAGGATAATCCCATCCACAATATCCATGGGATATAAGCCCACTGTCACTTGGAGATGGAGTGGACATCACCATTCCAATCCCCTCAGGATTGGGGAAAGAACTTCAGACTAGAGTGGACTCAATGGTATTCTGTTGTAGATATATTGGGATTCAAGTAATGGAAGAAATTATAACAGTGAGGTGAAGCCAGAAGCTGCTAGATGCTTTTGGGGCAGGGAGGGGAATGAAAGTTGTAATACAGGGGCTTTTCCAGGACTTGGGGGTTGTCCTGAGTGATGTTGTGTTGACAGATATAGGCCATTTTAGAGTAGCATATACCATGCAGTACTGTGTGGGAGAAAGTGTGGCCTATGATGTGAACTGTGGGCTTTGCTTAGTGGCAAAACCCCAGGATGTGTATATCCATTGCAGGTGATGTGCCACACTAATGAAAGAGGTTTATGTGAGATGTTATGGGAGGTATGGGAGGTGGAGATCACGGGAATCCCTGTAATTTTTGTGTAACATCTATGTAATTTAAGCATCTTTTAAAATATATATATATATAAAAAAGCAAGAAGAGCATAAAAATGCTCTTGGTGGCTTCTTAGTCCCACACACTCTTTGTC
>JAQZBX010067009.1:0-16015 GCA_029593785.1 Cabassous unicinctus
TTGTGCTCTTTAATAATTCCTATAAAATTGTAAGGAATCGGGCCTTTATAGGGATACCAAAACCTAATGTAAACACAATCATAAGTTGAAAAATTTGTAATTCAACAGAAACAACTAATGAAAGCTATCATTATTTTTGGAATTTTGGAGACATCATAAGTATAAATACGTCACTAAATTGGACTCATCAGGGAAGATTTATCCCACAACTATGGGACACTAAACTTAACAAAACTAAAAGTTATTTGTGGAAATTATTTTTTGGGAACTAGCCCAAGTTTTGAATGGCAAGGCAGTAAAAACTAATTTACCTGTTTAAAAAGAAAATCCACTTAATTTCTTAAAGTATGTGTATGGGATCCCATTGTTTTTATAGTTGGAATGGTGAGCATTAATCAAACATGATTTTTCTGCAGCAATTGCTCTCTTTATACTTGTGTATCAAAGTCTGTTTTACAGGAGAATTCTACTGTAGTTCTAATAGGACGACAGCGTCGTGGAATATGGCTTCCGGTTTGCCTGAATCACTGCTGGCAGTCTTCCCGTGAGAGCCAAATCCTTTGGCACTTTCTAAATCATTATTTGAAAAGAACTAGACATTTAATTGGATTAATTATAACTGCTGTATTTGGGCTTATAGGTATTATTACCGCTGCTGCTGTAGCAAGAACTGCCCTACATGAGAATATTTAAACACAACAATATGTTAAAAATTGCCATCATAATGCTAGTGAGCTATGGCATACTCAAGCATATATAGATGAGCAAATTAATAATAGGCTTAACGATTTAGAGATGGCTGTTACACAAATGGGAGATCAAGTATATAATCTTAATTTAAAACAAGTTTCAAAATGTGATTTGAATGAAAATGCTTTTTGTATCACTCCTCTCCCATTCAATGATTCCCATTATGAATGGGAAAAAATTAAAAATCATTTAATAGGTCATCACACAAATTTATCTATAGAAATTACAGAGTTGCAAAAAAAGATTTTGAGCATGTCTCAAAATCAACTTACTACACTTCCAGGTAGCGAATTTTGGCAATCAGTGACAGATCAATTGAATAAAATAAACCCCTTACATTGGTGGAAATCAACTTCTGTACTTGCTAACTTCGGTGTGGTGATCATTGGTGCTCTGCTACTCTTAACTGTATTAGGAGGCATTTGCAAAGCCCTGCTGTCTTGCATTAATAGGGCTGAAAAGAACAGCCATGCCAATAACTTGATTCTGCTTAAAACCCTTGACTCTCAAACCCCTGTCCATGGTAGCTTGGATGGTGGCCAGTGATGGGTAAGACCTTCAGAGGAGGGCAACCTAAGACAGGCACAGTCACCCTGGACAACAAACAAAAAAGGGGGAATTGTTGGAGAAGATGCTGAGAGTCAGAGCATAAAGGGTTAAGCATTCAAAAAGCATGCTTGCTGGCAAAGAAACATTAGTAAATGTCTCCAAGGACTCTGCATATTGCAGACATCAGTAGGAGGAAGCAGAGTGGAATGAACCCACCACTAAGAAGTTATTGTATAAATTCCTAAGAAAAACTATCTAGAAATACAGGAACCAGCAGCTCTCCTACATGCCAAGCAGAGGAACTAGTGAAAGACGCCCTACTTTTGTTATCAGCTTTGTAGTATAAAAAGCAGCTTCAGCCTAAATAAACTTGCATGCATTCTTCATGGAGTGAGGTCCCCTGATCCCAATTTTTCTTTGGATCATTCCCGGCATCGTCAAACTCCACTTTGATTTACAACAGGAGTGTGTGTTCATGTATTTGTGGGGAAGTAGCCCATTTTTTCCAATGGTTCAGCCCAGTGTGTGAGGATAAGGATGCCCTGAAAATGCCAGCAGGGATGTTATTTGTCCTGAAGGGAAATTTGGGGAGCAAAGGAAATCACAAGGAAAAGAAGCAATTGCACCCACCCTGTGGCCATTGTTATGGGCAGGTACATATGCTACCAAAGCCCAATTAAAAGCAGAAGTTGAAGTGAAGAGATTAGAATAGGCTTTAGATCTAGATAAGGATTTTAGGTTAGCATGTTCCAAAAACACTGATGTATTAGCAAAAAAGGTGGAAACCATAGAAGGACAATTAGAAGTAATGCACATAAAGATGAGAAAATGCATGGAGTAACGATGCTCTGGCAGCAGGTCTGAATGGTTACCTAGAGACAAATCTGGAATCTGAAAGTGTGGGATCCCTGGTGCATGCAGAAGAAGATTATGGGAGGAGAACATTGAAATTGAAGACTAGCCTAAACAAGCAAGGCCATTAATAACCACAAAAATGAAAGCAACCAGGGATCCTGATGACTGGTGGGAAGACATCCCTGCTCAGAAGCAAACAGTAATGAAGGATTACACTCCTGTGGAATTAGTAGAATTAACAGAAACATTTCAACAAAAAGGCTGAGAGAGTATAGCCGCTTGGTTAAAGATTATGGGATGTAGGAGGAGATGGTATTATGCTTTCAGGAGTGGAAATGGTAAAAATGGCTAGCATAACGAAACAAACCTCTCTTCATCACTATATTTACCAGGCATGGGAAAGAACAGATGGCACTCAAATTTATTGGCATGGTGCATTTTAGCTGCAAAATTAGCCTGGACTAATGAAGGGACTCTGCCATCCACAACAGGCATATGGTCATCTATGAAAGAATTACAGTATATAGTAAGAAAATTAGGAATGAAGCATGCAGAATATGCTGAACACATTTTTAGACCTGATGATGAACTCTTTATGGCTGGAATGTAGGATAAAATCCTCCAAACTGAGCCTCCAACTTGATTTGGGACATCAGTAGCTATTCTCAGCTGACTACTCAGCCAGGCCATTCATAGGCAATAGAAGACTTGGATGAGACAAAAAGAATATGGTCAAAAGTGACAAGGAAAGTAAACAAAGAAACCTCAAAAGAGAAGGTATAGGGGGCCTGTAATTGCAACCCATAAATAATTATGCTGATTTAATTGCCACAGACACCCCAATAGAAAACATTATATAAACAAATTAATGCTATATTAGTAGGACTCTGGCAAAAGCTACTTAATGAGAAAAGACATCAGCCTCAGTCTACATCAAGATCTGTGCCAACAGTTTTCACTCTCACAAAATCCCTCAAAGAAAGTAAGTGTGGTATAAGGGGGTAGATACACTCTACTCTTGAAAACTAGGGCTGGGGACATGGTTGCTTGCAAATATTATTTGTAGCAGGTGATCAGAGGTCTCACATAGAGCTAATTATCCACTGGTTTCCAACAAACCATTCTCACAATTTAGCCTTTATTGAGAAGAGTGCACATTCTTCTATGGGACTCACTGGAGATTTAATGGTCCCTTAAAGATGATCGAAGTTTGGGGGGAAGCCATAACAGTAGTGCAAAATACCCTAACATTACAAATCAGGCACCTAACCCACTTAAAGTAAATTGTATGTATTTCTCCCATTCTTGAATATATATCAGGAGCAGATGTGTTACAAGACTTAGACTTTACTACCAGTAGTGGTGAATTTTGCCTTTCCATCCACATGGTGAAATGAAATATATGGGGTGATGCTTGTTGTTCCCTACTGCACTTGCCTCCATGCAGGAAGGTCACTCATACCAAACAAAATTGTCTTCCAGGTAGACATGCTTAAATCAGTGAAACATTACAAGAACTGGCCAATGTGGAGATCATATGACCAGCAAAGGGGCCCATTTAATAGTCTTGTATATGGCTGGTGAGAAAATCTTTTGGTAGTTAGAGAATGAGAGTCAATTATTTAGAATTGAATAATGTGGTTCCTCCTATTCATGCAACAGCACCTAATATTGTATTGGTCAAGCTTCTCAATAACTTATCAGCCCACTTAGGAGAGTTCCAGTATGTATTGCTTACCTAATGCCTTTTTCAGTATCCCATTATCTGAAGATGGCCAAGACCAATTGGTATTTACATGGGGAGGGCGGCAGTGGACTTTCCACAAGGTACCATGAGGGTTCCATCATAACCTCATCATCTATCAGAGAATGGTAGGAGCAGATCTAGAAAGATGAGAAAAACCACCAACTTTTGCTGTGTTTCACTACATTGATGATATTATGCTTTCTTCTCATAGCATTACATCTCTAGAAATGGTGGCAATACCATTAGAGTGTCTTTTAATGAGCCAAGCATAAGCCATGAACAATGTCAAGATCCAGGGTCCTGGACAGTCTGTAAAATTCCTAGGGGTGGCTTGGTTGGATAAGAAAAAGGTCATCCCAACAGCAGTTATAGATGAAGTACAAATGTGTACTACTCCCTGCACTGTAAAGGAAATGTTAGCCTTTATAAGCTTATTAAATTACAGGAGACCCTTTAAACCCCACCTATCTCAGTTATTTAGCCCATTATATAGATTAATGAAAAGGAGGGCCCAGTAGTGTTGGGACATTAAGGCCAAGCAAGCTTTCCAACAAATAAAAGTTACTGTAAAACAAATCCAGTCTCTAGGTAATTTAATAGCAGGGCAAGCTTGTGAATAAGGTTGGGTGGGGCCTATGGCACAAATAAAACAGGAAGCATGAACCACTCAGGTTCTGGTCTCAACTATGGAAAGGAACAGAAAAATGAGATAGTCCTATTGAAAAAGAAGTATTATCAGTATATCTTGTTCTTATGCAAACTGAGCTTACAATGACTTTGCCAATAACTGTGTGAACCTTATTGACAATAAGTGGATGGGTCAAAAACACTTGTATTTGGCCTAAAAGTCCCTGTTTACAGTCTAACACACTACCAAAGTTGCATGCTTATTTGAAACAATGAGTTCTTTCTATACTGGCCCACTATCTGAAGTGTTACATAAATTTTGGGGCCAGTCAACTATGTAGTGAATCTGAACTCCCCTACATCATCCATGGAAGCAACAGACAAAATAACATGAATAATAGATGATGTAGGAGGCCCATAGGAAGCTGTTTGTTGTTTTAGTTTCCAGGGCTGCTCACAGCATACCATGAAATGTTTCTGCTTAAGAAGTTGGATTTTATTCACTTTTAAATCTACAGTTTTGAGACAAAAAAAAAAAAGTCCAAATCAAGGCATCATCAGGGTGATGCTTCCATCCTGAAGATCAGCTGCCAAAGATCCTTGGCTCCTCTCCACATGGCAAGACACATGGAAATATCTGCTGGTCTTTCTCTTTTCTTCTGGTTTTCACTGATTTCAGTTTCCCACTTCAATGAATTTCTCTTTTGCTTCCTCTCTGTATTCATTATATTTATAAAACAATCCAGTTAGAGGTTGAAGACCCATCCTGACTGATGACATAGCCTCATCAAAATGAATTGGCCTGCATGTGATTGCAGTGATGGATACAGGCCATTGTATATTTGTCATAAACTACCAAATTGTGCAGGACAGAGTGTAAACTGTAATGTAAATTGTAACCCATAGTCAGTAGCAATTCTTCAATATGTGTTCATCAATTTTAACAAATGTACCAAAGTAATGAGGGATGTTGTTAATGTGGGAACTTGTGGGAGGAGGAGGGAGTGGGGCATACAGGAATCCCTTATATTTTTTAATGTATCATTTTATATCTACTTATTTTATTAAAAGAAATTTGAAGTTTAACTTGACTGACAAGTTAAATTTGTATAAGAAAGCATAGATTTTACTTATTTGTATTTAAACCAAGATTCTTAAGTAAACCTTCATTTCAACTACTGTGCAGGTGGTTTCACCATAATTATTAGCTTAATTTATACTATTTTTTTTCCAGAAAAACTGCGTTATAATATTAGAAGAAAAATATGTGTAACTTCATGTCCATATGGTCCACATTCCATAATACTTAGTTATAGAAAAAATTAAAATCAGACCAATATCTGCATTCAATCTTTCGTATAGCAACAGAAAAGCACACACATGGAAACACAGCAAACACACAGGTAAAGACACACACATATACAAGAAACACAATCCCATATACCTACAAAATATTTATTGTATTATTCCCATTTTCATTTTTATTGCACAAGTTGATTAAAATCCAGAGACAAAATATATGTGTAAAATTCTGTTCTTTCCACATCTTTGTGGGGCATCTTTTTTGGTTTCCTAAGGAAATTTGTCATTAAGTCAATTGGATTATAAATGTCATGTAAAATAAGTGAAGGAGTGTGATAGAAATGGTGAATAAAATATGTCTCATGTTTCAGGAAACATGAAATTGAAACATAATGATTGTATTTATTAATTTACATGAAATATTAATTCAGTGATATGCTCTGTATTGCTGGAATTTAAAAATGTATCATGTTTCTTGAAGTATGTGATAATTTTCAATATATGAGCTGTATCGCAGACTTTTTTGATTTTTCAACCAGAAAACAATGCTTCTTTAAAAGTGGGTGTTTTTTGTTTGTTTGTTTGTTTTGTTTTGTTTTTTGAGGCTAAAAAATAAAATTTATGGAAACAAATCACTTTCTGCTCTACGTGTAATAGCCTGTGGATGTCCAGGGACTTGAAATATATTTACCATTTTCTTGATTATTTTGCAATAGTTTTGAACAAGATCAAAGAAGAATGAACAGAAAATATTGCTCCTCCTTGACTGAATTCATTTTTTTTGGAAATTACTACTAACTCTGAGATCAAAGGGACTCTATTTACCATATTTCTAGTTGTTTATATCATTAATATTATGGCAAACCTTGGAATGATCATTTTAATTAGATTGGATTCCCAGCTTCACACACCGATGTACTTTTTCCTCAGCCACCTCTCCTCCTCTGGCCTCTGTAATTCCCCAGCAATTGGGTCCAACATGCTGGTAGACTTCTTTACTAAAAACAAATCAATTCCTTATTTTGCTTATGCCCTTCAATTCTTCATCTTCTCTATCTTTTCAGATACTGATTGTCTACTGCTGGCAATGATGGCCTTTTATAGGTACAAGCCCATAAGCAACCCCTTGCTATATACAGTCAACATGTCCATCAAGGTTTGCTCCATGTTCATGGATGGGGTTTACCTGGTGGGAAAGGTGGTTGCATTGGCACATAAAATATTAGTATTCCACTTATGCTTCTGAGGGTCAAATGAGATTAAACAATTCTTCTGTGATTTACCTCCTCTTTACCTCCTTTCATATTCTGATATACAGGTCAATGAACTGGTATTATTCACCCTTTTGGCTTCATTGAGCTGAGTATCATTTCAGGAGTTTTAGTGTCTTACTGTTACATCATCTTATCAGTTTTAAAGATCCACTCAACTGAGGGGAGATTCAAAGATTTTTCCCCCTGCACATCTCACTTGACTGCTTTTACAATTTTCCAAGGAACCATGCCCTTCATGTATTTCCCACCCAGTTATTCTTATTCACTAGATATAGACAAAAGAACCTCATTGTTTTACACCCTTGTGATTCCCATGTTAAACCCTCTGATTTATAGCCTACAGAACAAAGATGTGAAAGTAGCTCTAGAAAGAGTGAAAAATAAATGGTGATTTTAAATACCTATATTAAATAATGTATATGTTTATGTATATGTATATGGCTGTGGTAGTTATTTTCATAAAATCATATGATAATACAAGGGTAAAAGTTTTCTCAAATATTTATTTTAAAAAATAGAGTTTGTATTAATGTCCAAGTATACCCAAATTTGCATTTCCCTAAATAGAAAGGCTATATTATAGATCCTGAACTTATATATACTACTTTCTCTCTGTGGAAAACTTACCTGATCCTTTTGGTCATGTCAAATTTGTTTGTTCTATTTTCAACTGTGTACTATTTCAATTATTCTTAGATGTATTAAGTGTTTTCTAAGGATCCGTTGCACATTTAGGTGCTTAGTATCCAGGGTGAATCCAGTAGTTTTACACTAATTAAATTTATAATCTATTGGAAGTAATAAACATTATTTAAGCATTCAAATAATTCACAAGGAGTCTCAAATTATCATAAAATAAAAAGATTTGATGGTATAAATCAGAAGCAAATTGGGTTAATTTGGTAGGTAGAGAAGGAAAGCTTCCCTGGAGAAAGATATTATTTGTTCCACATCTAAATGATGAACAAAGATGCAATTTAACACGATAAACTAAAATAAACAGAAGGACTAGAAATTTGAGTGAACTGGATGAAGAAAATATCTTCCCTTTAAAAAAGAACTGAAGTACAACATACTTAGGTTATAAAGTACAAAGTGGAAGGACCTCAGGAAAGTACATCCATCGTAATTATTAACTTCTCCATCACTTGTTCCAGAAAGCTTTTCTTCTCTTCTTCTTTTTCAGCTAGGTTTAATACTCCTTTTGTATTCCCAAATAACCCTGTCATCACGGTATTTTAAAAAATATTACTCTTTTTATTAAATCATTTTCCCCAATATAAGAATGTGAGCATTCTGTGCTCAAGTACTAAGTGTTTCATACTTGTTATTTGAAGAATCTGCACCTTGTCTGGGACATAAAATGGTATATGGGACATAAAATGGTATATTTGACATAAAATGATATATAAACACAAAATAAAATATTGGTAATATTACTATGTGCTTATTAAATGCTAACCAAATAAAATTTACTGAGGGGATTGTATTTACTTTGATTACATTTTATCACATCTAGGAAAGTACATAAAATGGTTGTGGTTACTAGAGGCAATGGATATATAAAAGAATGCCTATTAATAAATCAGGGAAAAAGAACATTCATCTATGTGCTTTCTTGATATTTGTCTACTTTATCTTTCTTAGTTCTAGCAAGACAGTAGGACATTCCTAAGTATAATTTATAATTGAAAGAGCTAAAGTAATTGTATGTCTTAGACTTGTCAGCTGACACAATAAAATGTCCTGCGTGAAAACATTTTGGAATGGAAGCGAAGCCAAAGAAACTCCTGTGCTTTTATATTTGGCGTTTTTTTGTGGAACCATGGCGTATGTTAAGGGAAAGCATGTAAGCAGAAAAGGCTATTGGGGAATGCTTGTTTTAGACAAAAGACATTAAGGGTTTCCCCTTCCACTGTATTTTCTAAATTAACACATGCTGTGTTAGAATTGTAACATAGCAGTAGCATGGCAGAAAACTGCGTGTGAATTTGATATATTAAAGTTCAAACAACCTGGAAGGAGTACAATGCATTGCCACTAATTTGAAATATGAAAATATGACATTTAATTAAATCATCTTATTTCCATAAGACATTATATATTATTGAATCTAACTACTGTTTGATCTCCACATTGTCTCCTTTTATCAGCCCTATAAATGGATGACTAAAAATGGAATTGACTGATTTGACATTTTGCTTCCTTTCCCTTGTTTTGCAAGCAGAGGTTGAATAATCAATTATTAAGAATATAATTTAGGAAATTCATGGCTCAAATAATAGTTTCGGAAGATGGGTATGGAGTGACCCTTCTACCTTGGAATTTTACAGAAATAGTGATAATAACACAACAAAAGGCTGTGCTTTATTCAAACCTGTCTACTACAGTCCTCACTACTTTCTTTCATTCTATGTTTCTCTACCTCACACCCTTCTCACACATCTACCAGCAACTAAGACATTTTATTTTCCAAACATCATAATAAAAATATGTATGTATAGTGGGTTAACATTGCAGGCATGTTCCTATATCTATAGTCCTTTCTTAAGCCTTGTCACTGATATGCCTCAATGTAAGAATGGCACAGGAATGGCTGATTTGGGTATTTGTGTGTGTGTGTGTATAAAACAATAAATAGACATATGAATAGCCTGTTTAATCACCTTTGTGAGAATAGAAGAGGAATAATGTTCAGTAGCACAATTAGGGAGAGGTAGGCATTAAAGCCACAAACAAATTTTACCTCCCTCTTAGAAATCCCTCATTATGAACATGCTATGAACCAGGTGCACAATGACTGAAATCACTTTGTCCTTTAACAAGTCATTCTTGCTAGACTTCAGTTCTCTCACTGTAAAAGAGGGGCTCAATTTCAATATCACTAAAGTCATTTACAGCTGCCATGTTTTATTCTCTATGTGTACCTGTAATTCTAATGTTGTTTAAATCCATCCCATGATTGGACTGACTGTGAAAAAAATGATTTGCTTCATCTTTATAAAAAAGGAAGACATTAGGTATACAGATAGATTTGACCTGATATAGCAGTGGCAATGATATCAGTGAGATAGGGGGATTATCACAATGCCAAATACTTTTAAACACAGCCTTTGTAACTGTTCTATACACATTCAGACTTTTATAGACATTTCATAGAAGTAGTTATCCAACTTAATTAGTGCTCAAGTGAATAAATATTAAAACCTTAATGGAGTACTATGACTCACATACAGAATGGCTAAAATGACAATAATCAGAACTAGCAGGTATTGTTGAGTATATGGGACAACCGTAGCTCTCACACAATTGTAGTACAAGTGAGAATTGTCATCCCTATTTGGAAGCTGGTATGGAAGTATCTACTATAGCTGAATGTGTAAATAATGACATAGGGTTCAAAAATTTGATAGCTAGCTTTGTATCTAAGAAAGCATTATTTACAATAACATAAATATGAAAATAACTCTAATCCTTATATACATATTACACCAGAGCTGAGGATGTTTTTTAAATATCAGAAATATTTTACATTTTGCAGGCCATAAGGCATCTCATAAGAATTCACATTTGCCTCTCCATTGCAACGACTAGAGACAATATACAAATGAATGGGGATGACAGACTGTGTTCCAATAAAACTTTCTGGGCCATATTTGCACATCATTGCTGTAGATTAAATAAATAATCTACTTTGGACACAGCAATGGAAATGAAGAATTACCACAACAACACGAACATGGAGGAATCTCACAAAAATAAGGTTTAGTGAAAGAAGCCAGATATAATTGTATACAAACAATATGATTTCACTTTCACATGGTTAAAACTATATAAAACAAATCTTGTATATTGGACATTAATTTGTGATAGGGTATGTGAGTCATTTCTGAAATGGTTAGAAATGTCCTATGTTATGCTCTGTATTCTGGATGCACAGATATTTTCATTTCTGAAAATTCAGTTAATGTAACTAATTATATGATTATTTTCTAAAAAGATTCCAAAAATAAAGGCTATTCACTAACATATTGTAAGCAACTGTTTGATTTCATGAATGTTATTTCAATCTCTATAGTTTCTAATATACAATAGGTTTTCAACTACATTTGTAAATTTAATGTAGAACACAAATTTCATAGATTCTATTAATCAATAATTATGCTTTATGTTACTAAAAATGTACTGACTCGCTTGTAGAACAAAAATTTCTTTATCATCAAATGGACAGTTCTAGGTGTTCAACTGAAGCAGGAAGACAGTGCATTTTGTAATTAGTAGCATGCAAAGCATACTGTTTCACCTCACTGTTACAATTTCTTCCATTGCTTGAATCACAATATACATAATAGCCCAGGCCTCAGTGTTAGGCCACTATTTTCTGAGAAGGAGGTCTTGTGTCTAGACAGTTGACTGAATAGTATTATTTTAGTGGCAACAGAGTCACCATAAAGCCTTAAAATAGACATATATTTCTCATAGGCATCCATCTGATGCCTAAATTCCTCCTAAAGACATTCATTTCAATGATAAAAGTTCCATTTTGAATTATAACACAAATCCCTTTGGAAGGCCAATTAGGTTATCCAATATGTAATAATGATGCAGTTATGCAAGCTCAGGTTTTAATGGGGAGAGTTGACAGGAAGTTAAATTATGTGTTCCGCAGAGGAAAAAATGTATAGGAAGTGAAATTTGAGTCTGGCCTAAGCAGAGTGTGACCTGAAGGTTTTGACATCCCTGGAGACACAGATGTGCTTGAAGGAAAAATGGAATACAGCTAAAATCAGTACAACTATCCACCTCCCAATATGGGTCTCTTACTATATGGTTGTATCTGTCCTAGATCACCTACATTGGAGTCCTCCATTTGTGTAGACATACTATTTGGATGATGGTTTTCTTTATTTACAAATCTAAAAATTAGTGGAACACTAATTTTGAATTTCCAAATAATACTTTAATATAAACACATATTAGCCTTCTTTAGCTAGACCAAGAAAATTACTTTTTAAGAGGGATTTGAGATCTGGAACTTAAGTTCCAGTAATTTGCAGTGGACAGAAAATTAATGTCTGTGAGAATTTAGAGATTGCTAACTACATCTGTATAATGAGGTTATTAAAACAATCTTTGGATATATGCAATAACATATGAAATATAGTAAACTACATAATGGTCTCTTTTAAGAGCAAATAATTTTCTCCCTCAAGCCCATTTTTAAGGACTTATTTTGATTAAACACCTGGAAATGGTAAGTTATGTGCACATAATTTAACTCATAAGACTTGTTTATAATATGATTAAATATAAACCATGTATAGGTGAAATTAGTATGAATCAATAGAAAAGAATACAGTGTCTCTATCCACAATATTTAGTAAATGATTGTTTTTTTATGCCAATATACTGGTTAAAATTTAAATTATGATTATATATACAAGGAACATGGCTGGACCCAGGAAGCAGCTCAAGATTTAGTAGATGAACCAAGCCATATGTCTTATAGCCCATAGCTGAACTTGGGAAGAAAGTAGAGCAGCTGAGACTGAGAGAGGAGGCCTTTAAACATACAATCCCTATGCCACCGCAGGAGTCTGGGAGGTGGTGAGACCAGAAGTGAAGGTGTGGACCTTGGCAGAGACTGGCTGCCATCTTGTTTCACCACATGACAGGACGCCATGATCACCAGCAGCTGACGTTGGTGAGAAAGCATCACTGTTGAGGCCTTGATTTGGACATTTTATAACCTCAGAACTGTAAGCTTCAAAGCTTAAAAATGTCCCAATATAATAGTCAACTCATTTCAGGTACTTTGCATCAGTAGCACTTTGGGAAACTAATATTTACTATAACTAAGAGACTTTTTTATCATTTATTTACTATAACTAAGAGATTTAAAATGGAGTGGGGGTCACTCTCAAACTTAATTTTATGCCAATATCACAAACTGCCAAAATATACAAAGCCTTAAGCAACAGTTTTCCTCAAAACCCTAAGGATATCCAGACACCTTAAACAAACCACATGATAAAAAATTCAGTAAACTATCTAACCTGAAGGACAATTGGGGAACCCCCAATATCCACCTACCACAAACAACTTATTTAATCCTGTTCTTTTTCTTTAAAATCTCTTGCCTAGAAGTGCCAAGAGAGGCCACTATTTGGGTTGCTACCTGAGTCTGTGCTCCCTGAATTGCAATTATAAGACTCAAATAAAAGTCTGTTGCCTTGCAGTTAAGTTAGTTTTTTCTCATTTGACATTATATGTTGCCATAAGTGCGATCTGAAGTGACCATTGATTTGACTCAAAGATGATGTTGGATTCAGGTATGGTACCAGCAAGATGCCCTTGAGTTCTGTCTTCTCCCTGATGGCCTTGGTTTCCTGCAAATGAGTCCTCTTGTTTCTGAATTTCCCTCTTTTTGGGTGAGGTTCTGGCCTTTCTATGGGTGTCTTCTAGTTAAGGGTATTTGATCTTTGGTGCTTTTGCTTTTGTCTGGTGGAAGCATCCATTTTGTGTACATGAACATTGGTTCTTTTGGTTTGGGCTAGTGGAAGCAGTCCTTTTGTGTATTTGTTCCTTTGGTTTGGGCTGGTGCCATTAGCCCTTTTATGTCTGCCCTTTTTGGTATACAGGAAAATTTCCTTGTCTGGTGAGTACTTGAATGGGACTCTAAAAATTCCCACCTTGGTATTGAGATCTTTTTCAGTAGAGGGTTGCATCCCTAACAATCAATTTGATTTATACTCTGACTGTAAGCAATTGAATAATTATTTTGGTGGGCACAGGATGAGCACTCAAATGCTGTTAGAGTGTCTATCACCTTTTGATTACCTCAAGAAAATTTTCATTTAGCTAAGGACACCCGATCATTGGTTGAACAACTAGAGCACAGGCTGCCTTCCTGGTAAAACAAGTATTTCATGAAAGGCACACTCTAAAACATCACATTTGCACAAAGTCAAGACAATTATTCTCAAGTTTAGGATTAAGAATTGCTCACAGTCAGAACTAACTGAAAGAATGGGTTCTAATTCTTAAGAACGCTAATGATGCTCTGCTCTCTAGAATACCAGCTGATTTCATGTGTAAAAAATATGATCCTGTAGGATGTTAATTTTTATCCCACTGTTCCTGGTGCACTAGAGAAAATCTCAAATCAAAATTGCCACAGTGGGGATCTTCTGATATGAATAAATTGGCATATTTGCACTTCTACAAGAAAATAGAGTTTATAATACTAAGCAACCCAAATAAGATACTTATTTTAATTGGTACTTGCAAGCTTCCAATTGTAGAATTAATTCTAAAATTCTTCTTCAAGAAACAAATACTAAAATTAACAAAGATGAACAAAGACTGCTCTAGTCTAGTAATAGGTCTCGAAGAGGGCGGTGGGAGTAGGTAAGGAGAAGGATTAGAAATGTCTTGCAAGCTACTGACCTCAGGGCATTCCTTTGCATTTTAATTTGATGAGACAGGATTAATCTCTTCAGGCAGGGGTTGGAAGGCAGATTCCTTAGGGCAGGCTGGATGCTGGGCAGTGCATGCTGGAGTTTGGCTGGTACCAGCCTCAGGGCTGGGAGGAGGTCCAGACTCACAGGATTTAGGACACTGGTACTTGTAATTACTGTTAACAATATTGACATTGGAAAAGAGACTGCCATACACTAAAAATTAAAAAGAATTATGAAAATAAAAAATCCTGAAAACAGCAGCAAGTGCCTCTTTGTCCTTTAGAAAAGCATGGTGCCTTTCAATGTGACTGCTCTCAAACTACATTGGTCTCAATGAGACCTGCTCTCAGGTCTTTCCAATTGTCCATTTTCCATCTTTAGAGGAACTAGATCTGACAACTGGGCACAAGGGTATACAGGTTCTAATAGATAATCTGTCTTAAATCCCACCACCATCATTAACCCTCCTCCCTGGATCACAGAAACAATTCAAATGGTAGGACTCTTCAATACACCCATGACCATCTTTAAATCGCTCCGAAATCCCTTTCAATAAGGACCTTTACAAGACACTCATCAATTTTTATTAGTCCCGTATGTCCTAACTCACTTTTTTTTAAAGGATTTCCTTGGATTATTGCACATACACATATTTTTCTTCCAAAATGGGCAAACTAATTTGGAACTCTTACAACCAGATACAGCAAATTAGGAAAAGGAATAAGTCCTATACATATTCCTTTCCTTTCAGTAAAAGAAGTAAAACTTAACATCACCCTCATTTAGGTAATACTCCAACACATTTATCATCTATATTGCCTACTGATATGGGCCCCATTCTTTTTTCCCTACCTTTCTCTATGTCCCCAGTGCCTCCTTCCAGGTCTTAGCTGAATCCAAAGTATACTAACTTTCTCTTCACCCAAGACCAAACGTAATTTAAGAGGATTTTTAGACCTTTAGGATATTATAGGAATAGAATTCCAAATTTTTCTTTGATACCTCAACCTTTATATGCCTTGTATAAAGCTAAAAAGAAATGAGACCCTTATTAGAGATGAAAACTATTCAAAATAACATAAAGGAAATGAAGCATAGTTTGAAGGCATTCCTCCTCGGGGCACCCTAATTGCAATTACCCTTTTTCACTCCTTGTCCATGAATGAGAAAGGGATGCATTAGGTTTCCTTTCACAAAGGCATAGACCGCTAGGATAATATAGCCAGGGATTGGATACTATAGCCAAAGTATTTCCCACTTGCATGAAGTCCATTGTTGCAATGGAAAATTTTTTAGAATCAATTGAAAAACTATGGGATCTCCCCTAACTATGTATGTCTCTCATTCTGGTGAAGCCCTTTATACAAACAAATGAACTTTTTATAAAATTTTCTTACTTTCCACTCTAATTTTTTCTTTTATTCATTGTCACAACCTTATTCTTGCTT
>JAQZBX010067010.1:0-16012 GCA_029593785.1 Cabassous unicinctus
CCAATGTTGAAGTGGAGAGATTAGTGGTCTAAAGAGCTGGGTTCGAATCTTAGCTTTGCCACCAATTAATTGTGAGGCCTTGGGAAAATTAGTAATCCTCTTTGGGACTCAGATTCTATATCTGTTAAATAAAGGGTTTGAATAAATATTCCAAAGAGTCCTTCTAGCTCTCCACTACAAATGAGTATCTTCCTTGTGGCATAAAATGGCACGGGGAGAAAAGTCATACTGTCTGTATTAGTCAGCCAAAGGGGTGATACAAAATACTGACACAAAATATCAATAATCAGTTGGTTTTTATAAAGGGTATTTATTTGGGGTAGAAGTCCACAGTTACCAGGCCATAAAGCATAAGTTTCTTCCCTCACCAGTCTATTGCCACGTGTTGGAGCAAGATAGTTGCCGACGTTTGCCAGGGTTCAGGGTTCTTGGGTTCCTCTCTTCCTGGGGCTGCATTTCTCTCCAGGTTTAGCTCCTCTGTTTCTTCCACAAGGTCAATTGTAGATTATGAGGCTCTCTAGGCTTTGCTTCTCTCCACAAGGCCAGCTGTGAACTCTCAGGCGAATGGCTCATCTCTATCCCGGGGCCTTCTCTCCTCCCTCATGACCAAGCTCTCTTATTTCCTGGGGCTCCAGCTCAAGATTCCAACATCAAAACTTCTCCAACACTGTCCTTTGCCATGTCTTTTATCTTGGAGACCCGACCCACCAAGGGGTGGGACTCAACACCCTATTGACATTGCCCAGTCAAGACCCTAGTCATAACTTAATCATGCCCAGATTAACAGACCAGTTTACAAGCATAATCCAATATATATTTTTGGAATTCATAATTACATCAAATTGCCCAATGGCTACACTGTCTTACTTTGAGGCTTCTTTCAGTTATACCACTGTACAAAGCTAAGTTTTCTTCTTGTATAACTTAGAGCAACAAACGGTATCCTTATATATTCATGAATATAAAGTCCTTATAATAAATGCACTGCCAATACCAAGTATAGTACCTAATTCTGCCCATTAGCTATACTTGAGTTAATTCAGTACAATGACAGTCCACACTGTACTGACAAAACAGAGTTTACTATAGGTAGAGTAAATAAACATGGTAAGCCTCTTTTAAACAACAACAGATCAGCAGATACTTTCATTAAATGATTTCTGGTTTGGAATTATACAAACATCTTGAGAATTTGGGAACACTGGATAACAATTCAATGCCTAGATCTTGGAATTAAATTTCTTGGTGTGTGTATGGTGTTGGTATGTGCATGTGCTGCAGGGAATCTAAAATAGTTATACAGTCTAGTTTCTTTTATTCCTGTGACCCATTATAACACTTGTTTTCAGTGCCATATTATTTAGTTATTAGCTTAATAGCTACACATATAATTTTACCAGTGGAATTGGAAAAACATTTTTTGTGAGTACAATGACTTACATGAAATTTGGGAAAGTGCTAGAAAAGTGATCATAGATGGTCCTTAAGTGACACCAAGGGAATATTCATCCTAATGATTTTATAACAGCCATCAGGCACATAGAAGGTGATTTTAAAAAAGTTTTAGTGGACTCTCTTACAATTGACCATTCCTTCCTAAGAACCTCTAAGTTATGAGTCATCAGGCTTTACAGAATATTTCATTCTTTCTTTCTCTTTCTCTTTATTGCTATCATTAGGAAACCTTTAAAACTTTCTTTTGTACATGATGATTTTCTAGGACTTCAAATACAAGATTCTGCTGTAAAAAGGGATTTGAAACAATCCCAAATTCTCCCCTCATGGTCTGTGCCTTCCTGTTGCCCCCTGATTTTTCTCGGCGTTGGTTACTGATTGGGTTTGTCTTTGGAAAGCCCTGCCTTTTGCTTATTGTTCAAACAAGCTCTCCTTAATAACAACACATGTAAAAGAAGACTTTAAAATTTATTTATTCCTTTGTAATGAGGCTGCCAAGAACAGATCAAGGTAAAAGTCAAATGCCTTTTGTTTGTTTCTTTTTGAACACTGCCCTATCATATCCTGCCTTGCTCTCCAGTCTCCTCTGCAGACTCCACTCTCTGGCAAGTATCTTGTACTTCATTAATACTAAACCAACTATAGTTCTCACCAAATACCTTTTACCTTCAATCCTTTGTATATGCTATATCTACTGTTTAAAATTCCATTCTCCTACCCTTCTTTCCCTCCCCTAGCTACTACTAAATTGTCCTCAAAGACTTGATTCAGAGCTTCTTCTCTGGAAAATCTATATCTTATCCCACAACCTATCATCAGCTACAGCCCGGAAAGGATATGTTTGTCTTGCTCTGGGATCCCATCTTGTTCATATGCAAATCATAGCACTTGCAGTCATCTCCTTTAGAATTCCTTTAGTCTCCATCTCCAGAGATAGCCACATACCTGGATCTGACTAGCCTCCCAGTGGTTTTGGGTGAATAAATGAAGGCTTGGATGACCCTCCTAGGTGATATTAATTTAGGGCTTTTAATCAGGAAAAGAGAAATTTAAGAGGCATAAGAGAGGGGTCTAGGGATCCTCAAACACTGTCATTAACATAATATAGCCCATCTTTATTTATTGCTTAATAAGTGTCATGCCATGCTTTAAATTCTTTATAAGTATCATGTCATTTAATCCTGCAAAACCTCAACTGGTAGTACTATAACTATACTCATTTTGTACATGGAAAATCAGAGGCACAGACAAGTTAGGTAATCTGCATAACCTAGGGCAGAAAATGAGGCAGAATGATTCCAGAGTCCACTTAGGCTCCTACAGTAAGAGTAGGGGACTATATCCCCAGCAATTGAGTGCAAAGCTGGTGGTATACATAATGAATTCAATAATTGTCTCTATAATGAGTTGTTCTGAGTGATCTGAAGGCTGGAATTCCATTAAATGGCAATGGTTTTTGACTCAACAGAAAAAATAACTTTTTAACAATTAGAACTATCTAACAATGGAATAAGCTGGTTCTGAAGCACATGTTTATAGAAATATTTAAGCAGAGGCTGAGCTACCACTTAGTGGGGGGATTGATAACAGGAATGCATGTGTGTGAGAAGGATTAGGCACTGGTAAGTTGTCAGCATTGATGCCATGTAGTTCTTCTCTGGCCAGGCATCTACTGAGGTATAATGACTACAGCACAGAACTTATTCAAATGAGGTCATAGAATTCTTTCTTTCAAAGAATCAAGATGTTGTTCAGGCCCAAATCAAGACTTTTCTAACAATAGAATTGGCAGGCCATGGATTGCCTGCAAACTACCTCCAGAAGCCAGGAGAGAGCAGAATAGACCAGATGCTTCCCTGCACTCTTCAGAGGAAGCATGATCCTGCCAACATCCTGATTTTAAACTTGAGAAAATCAAGTCAAAAACAATAAGCAAATGTGTACTGTGAGACAATAAATTTTCTGTTATTTTAACCCACCTAGTTTGTCACTGGAACTCTAGGAAACTATGACACTTATACCTGTCACTCACTAGTAAGTTACCTTAGCTATATCATTTAATCTTTCAGAGCCTCAGTTTCTTCTGCAATAGATGGGGGCAATAATAACTTCCCAACTTTCAATATGCGGAAACTTTCAAAAAAACAGAATTTATGAAAGTGGCAAAACGCGATAGAGATACAAATATTTAAAGAGTTATTGAAGATGGGTTATGAGGAAACTCTCAAACAATGCCAGGTGTATATTCTGCCTGTAACTATTACTAACCATGGTGACTCTCTCCAAAAAAATCTGGCATGATTCAGGTATCTTTGCCAAAAATGTTCTCCCCCAATGGGCTGAATAGATTTGTTTATCTCATATGAACTGGTACTTTCTCCTGGATGTTATTTTCTGATCTCAGTATTTATATCTTAAACAAAATACATATGTAGCTCCATTTAAAATTCTAAGTTGCTGAGGACAGACACACATTGGGAATTTTAAGATTTCTCTTTCCTACACATTCATTTCTGCTCAGGACAGTATCAACTGGGCATGCACAATAAGCAACACATTTGTTTTTATAATGATAACAGCAGGGACATCTATGTGGCAGGCAGCCTTGATCGAGGGAAGAAATTTTGCCATCTTCAGGTTATAGAGACACCTTTGGTAAACACTGTACCTTGCACACCAATCAGACAAGTTGTCAAGTCATTTTAGTTGGAACTAAAGGGAAAAGTAGCACTTAAAAAATGGGAAATGATTGAGGGGGGAAAAAAAAGCCTAAAAGCAGAAAGAATAACAGGAAGAAGCCAAATGAGAAGATTGGAGAGAAAGGTCAAGGAGAGAAAAGAAAAAAATCTACAATACAGGTGAAGAAAAGAACAAGAAAAGAACAAGTCTTCAGTAACTGTTATGCTGGATATTTTCTTGAACCCCACTGCTCTCACAATTTCCAGAAATGGATTAGCAAATGAATATAAACTGTGCCTAATTTTACTGACTGCGGTGGCCCTGAGTCACCTTGGACCTCATCAACATTGCTAAACATTGCTCAAAACCTTCCCATTTTCACTGAGGGTCTGCTCTGCACCAGGCCCAACTGCCCCAAAAATATCAATTACTTTCCCTGACAAATTTTATGTTTCATGTATTTTAGTGGCCTGATAATTATGGTTTCTCTCATTTCTCATTATGGAGCTTAATGGGTTCCAGCATGAGTGTGCAGGTTCAGAAATGATTTTCCACTTGAATTCACAAGTTATTATCTACTTTCATTAATGGAATTGGAAAAGAGAGAGTGGAAAAGAGACAACGAATGAGGAAGAAGGAAAAGATGAGTGAGTGGGAGAAGGAAAGGAGACAAGAAAACAAAAGGCCAAGACTAAAGAAAAAAACTCAGCCAAAGAGGGAAAAGCCAGATTAGGTAGAAATAGAGAGTAGAAAGAAAAGTATGTGGAAAATCTTTTTAAAATATTAGACACTGAATAGATTATTTCCCATATGAGACACATGATGGATGAGGAAAAGTGGTGTGCTGCAAAAATTTCAGGCTTTGCAGCTAGTCCACACTGGGTTTGAAGGACCTAGTGTTTTCATTTCCTAGGTGTGTGATCGCAGGCATGTCACTTGAGGTCTCTGAGGTTTATTGGTTTTCTTCCCTAACATTGACTCTGGATGACTAATTTCCTTGATTCTTTCTCAATTTCTCTTCTGTGTATGTGTGTCCACAAATTTTTGTAGAACAACAAATATGCCTAAGAAAATGTGCTGCTTCAGGGAGATGGGCTCTCCTAGAGACAGAGAAGTATATACAGTTTAAAGATATCAGCGCATTAACTCAACTTCCCTCCCACATGAGGGTATAGCTATACTCTCTGACATGAAAAATAAAATGTACAGTTTTGAAAACACTCCCATCAGTGAAGTGTATTAGTCTGCCAAAGGGGTGCTGATGCAAAGTACCGGAAATCTGTTGGCTTTTATGAAGGGTATTTATTTGGGGTAAAAGCTTACAGTTACAAGATCCTAAAGAGTCCAATTCAAGGTTGCTTTTTTACCAAAGTTAGTTGTCTTGTGTTGAAGCAAGATGGTCACTGATCTCTGCAAAGGTTCAGCCTTCCCCTTTAGGCTTCCTTTCTCTTAGCTACAGGCTGGCATAGGGCTTCCTCTCCTGGCATGGGGCTCATATCTTACCGGGCTTTCTATATCAGTGAGGGCTCTCTTCCCAAAGTCAGCTGCAAACTATCAAGTGAATGGCTCATCTCACCCTGAAGCCCCAGGATCAAAAAGCTCTCTCTCTTCCAGTGTGTCTTCTTGAGTGAGTATCCATTTTTTATCAGCCCACCAAGGTGGTGGAGAAGCAACCTGAGTTATGTCTTACTGATGCAGCCCAACGAGAAGTCCTAAATTGATTTTTTCAGGTAAACTTAATCAAAGGCCCCTCACTGAATTAGATACAATCAAAGGGTATAACACCCAGAGGAAGAGATTAGTTTACAACATAATCTTTCCCTTTTTGAGATTCAGAAAATAATCTCAAATTGCCACACCTAGTGAAAAAAGATTATTTGCATCAGTTCTACTTGATTATCATGTAAACCCCTAAGAGGAAGAGATTTTGATGTAACAAGCCATCAAGGGACTCAGATCCATCAAGACCTTGGGAAGCCAATGGCACGAGCAGCTGTATATCACCTGGTAGCCTGCAAATATATTAAAACAGGCTGCAACTTCTCCTACCCTGTGAAGTTCTGATTCTTGGCCAACTATGTGATATTAATCTGAACTTACAGTGGGGTTATGCCCGTGGTCTTTTCCAAACAACATTTTAATGTATCTCAAAAGATGTACCTGGGAAAGAATAGGACATAGAAAGATGAAGAAAAATAACCCTTGCCTTCAAGAAGCTAACAATCTAATAAGGGATATACAACAGATTTACAAATAAGTGTAATAGAAAACAAATCTGATAAATGCTGAAAGAGTGGCGTATAGGAACAAACATGTTTAATGAAGGAAAATGAAATATCCATTTGGAAAGGACCTGTGTCATAAGCTAAAGGAATGATTCTTTAGTATTACAACATCAGTCATCAATGAGCTACTTGGGGGGAAAAAAGGAAGATTCTAGCCTCCTTTCCTACATTTCCAAAAATACATAGCATAGGTGGTGATAACCAAGTGCTGTATGGCATGCACATAAGGTGTTAACATGATAAAAATTTAGAAAGAAGGAGAAATACTTAAACAAATGTTGGAAATAAAAATGAAAAAAGTGACCAAAAGCATCAGTAGTGGAAAAAAAAAACAAAGCTCGTATGTGAAAATAGCTGAACTGATGATTCACTTAAAATTCCTTTACCCTGTATTCTACAACTGAAAAAGGAATCACATTTCTCAAATGAGCCTAATAATGACCTCTTAAAGATGGCTCATCATCTTCAGTTCAGTTAACATGAAGTCAAAATGGCTGTCCTGCTTAATGTGGACTGAAGCGACATAACGAAATAATTGGAAAATATCCTCCTTGCACAACAAATACCTTTCTGCAAAGGCAACTAAAAACAACTGAGAATTTACTTTAGGTCCTCTTTACTGTGAACACATTTAACAAGACCATTCTCTGGGAGGAATTTGATTAGTTGATCAATTGATTGACCAATCAACTTTTAAAAGAGGCCCTTTTAACGCTGGCATTTCAATAGCACAACCCCCTCCAGAGGCAGAAGAAGAAAGTCAGTCATGTTCTACCTTTGAGGCACTAAAGCCGGTTTTCCTTTGAGCAACAAGAAAGAGGTTAGGGGGTGAGTGCAGAAGAAAAAAAAAAAATAACAGAAAGCCAAATCACTTGGCATTGAGCTAACTCTGTTTTTGAAAGGTGAACTATTTTCACATGCAGTCACTTTTTGTACAGTCATTCAAATATTGGTGCAATGTCTATCTATTCCACACCAGGCATTGTGTGTCACGTGGGATTCAAATATGAATGTATTGAGTTGAATGGTGCCCTCACCACAAAAGATGTCCACCTGGAAACTGTGAATGTGACCTTATTTGGAAAGAAAGATCTTTGTAGATATAATTAAGTTGAGGATCTCAAAATGAAATCATTCTGTATTATTCAAATAGGCTCTGAAGTCAAAGACTAGTGTACTTATAAGAAAAAGAAAGAGAGAGATTTGAGACACACAGAAGAGCTGAAGGCTTTGTGAAGACAGAGGCAGATATTAGAGTAATGCAGCACAAATTAAGAACACCTGGAACCATGAGACACTAGAAGAGGCAAGGAAAGAGCTCCCCTAGAACCTCCAAACAATGTGCAGTCTTGAGGATACCTTGACTTCAGACTTCTGGCCTCCAGAATGGTGAAAGATTAAATTTGTCTTATTATAAACTACGAAGCTTGTGTTTATTTGTTATGGAAGCTCTCAGAAACTAATACAATGAGTGAGGATATTCCTGCTTTTGGAAGTCGCATTTTGTATTTGGAGAGACAAACACATACACACATAATTATAACTCCTGTAAGAGAGGTAAGTAAAACAAACAAACAAACAACAACAACAAAAAATATTGCTGTAGTAGCTGATGGAAGAGGAAGGGTACAACTACATGAGTGACAGGTGAGTGGCAAGCTTCATGAATAGGTCAAATAAGAACTGGGCTGGAGAAATCACAGGTGTTTTCCCTGTGGAGAAATGGAAAAACATATTTCAAAAGTCAAGAAGGGTCTAAACAAGCTGTTCTCAGCTGGAATGCCTGCATATTGGTGCCAGTCTTTCCAGTGGTGACCTGAAAGATTGAACCAGGAAATTCTTCTCAGACTCACCCTCCCAGAACTAAGCCTGAATGCAGAAGCAACTAACAGATCATTAAAACAGTGTAAGAAACAATAAAGTCAGAGACTTGGGGCAAAGGATTACATACTTTAAGTCATACCACAGAGTACATGGGAGAGGGAGAAAGTCAATTTAAATTTCTCTAAATGAGGAAATTCTTAATTTCACAAAGGGGTTCAAGCCTAAAACAAGATGCAGATACAGAAAAGAAAGAGAAGACCCTGGACTTCATTATTGCCTCATGCTGATCTTCTTGATAGGATAGCTAAACTCTGAAGTAAAGCAACAACCAAACTTTAAAAAAAATAGTCTCCTCACCTGAATTTAATGCAATGAAAGAGTGTCATACCCAGAGGAATACATTAGTTTACAAACAATCTTTCTCTTTTTGGGAGTCATAAAATAATCCTGAACTGCCACAGAAATGAAAAACTTTAAATATTTATATTAAAAGAAGAAACTTTTCAAATCAGAGACCTTACCTCACAACTGGAGGATATAGAAAAAGAAGAGCAATCTAAACCCAAAGTGAGCCAAAGGAAGGAAACAACAAAGATAAGAGCAGAGATCAATGAAAGAGAGAATTTTATAAAAGAATCAACAAAACCAAAAGTTGGTTCTTTGAAAAGGTTCATAAAATCAACAAACTTTTAGCTAGACTGACAAAGAAAAAAAGGTGGAGCATGTAAATAAATAAAATCAGAAATGAAAAATGAGATATTTCTCCCAACCCAACAAAAACCAAGAGGATTATAAAGGGATACTATGAACAAGTGTATCAAAAAATTAGATAACCTAGATGAAATGGACAAACTTCTAGAATAACACAAACTGCCTAGATTGACTCAAGAAGAAATAGAAGACATCCACAGGCTAACAATAAATAAAGAGTTTGAATCACCTATCGAAAATCTCCCAAAAAAGAAAATCCCAGGAGCAGATGGCTGCACTGGAGAATTTTACCAAACATTCCAAGAAGAATTAACACCAATTCTGCTCAAATTCTTCCAAAAATTTGAAGAGGAAACACTTCCTAACTCTTTCAATGAGTCCAACACCACCTATTACAGAAGTCAGATAAAGACCCCATAAGAAAAGAAAATTACAATGTTCCTTATGAATATATATGCACAAATCCTCAACAAAATACTTGCAAATAGAACCTAATAACACATTTAAAGAATTATTCACCATGATCAAGTGGTGAATTTGTCCCAGTAAGCAAGGGTGGCTCACCATAAAAAAATCATTTTATGTAATACACCACATTAAAAGAATGGAGGGAGAAAGAACATATGATTATCTCAATTGATGCAGAACAGGCAATTGACAAAATCCAGCACTCCTTTTTTATAAAAACTCTTAGCAACCTGGGAATAGAAGGAAACTACTTCAACATGATAAAGGGCATATATGAAACCCCACTGGTTACGCCATTCTCAATGGTGAAAATTAAAAGCTTTCCCTCTAAGATCAGGAATAAAACAAGGACCCCCACTGTCACCACCATTATTCAACATTGTAATGGAAATTCTGGAGAAAGATATTAGGCATGAAAAAGAAATAAAAGTGATTACAACTGCAAAGGAAGAAGTGCAACTGTCCCTGTTTGCAGATGATATGATCCTATATATAGAAGATCCTGAAAATTTATTCAGAACAAATCTACTAGACCTAATGAACAAATTCAGCAAAGTGACAGTACAAGATCAATACACAAAAATCAGTATTGTTTCTACACACTAGTGTGGTGGTTTAGAGTTGTAAGTACCCCAGAAAAACATATTATTAAATTTAATACTCCTGAGGGTGTGAACCCATTATAAGTTGGATATTTTAATGGAGTCAGTGGGGCTTTGTCTTAATCCTATTACCAAAGTCATTTATTAGCAGAATGAAATTCAGACAGTTGAGAGAAAGCCATGGAAAGAAAGAAGCTGAAGGTCAGCAGAACCCAGAAGAGAAAGGAGAAGTCAGAAGAGGCCACTACATGCATTGCCATGTGACAAAGGAGCCCAGGACCAATGATCACCAGCAGCCAACCACAGAATGCAACAGTTTTCAAAGAAAAAGCATTGCCTTGGTGATGCCTTAGTTTGGATATTTTCCTAACCTCAAAACCATGAGCTAATAAATTCTCATTGTATAACCTGACCCATTTCATTGTATTTGCTTGAGCAGCCTAGGAAATTAAAACAACTAGAAATGAACACTCTGAAGAGGAACTCAAAGAAAAACAATTCTATTTGCAATAGCAACTAAAAAAATCACATATCTAGGAATAAATTTAACAAAGTATGTGAATGACATGCATGGAAAACTACAAAATATTGCCTAAATAAATCAAAGAAGACCTAAGTAAAAGGAAGGACATACCATGTTCATGGATAAGAAGACTAAATATCATTAAAATTTCAATTCTACCTATAGTATTTTTACAGATTTAATAAATGCCATCAGCCTTATTTACATAAATGGAAAAGCCAAGCAGAAGTCTTGGGCCCCTAATAGCCAAAACTATCTTGAAAAGGAAGAATGATGTTAAAGGAGTCACACTTCCTGATTTTAAAATCTATTACAAACTACAGTACTCATAATAGCAAAGTATGGTTACAAGAACAGACATATAAACCAACAGAATCAAACTGAAAGTTCAGAAATAAATCTTTATATCTATGAACAACTGATTTTTGACATGGGGGGCAAGTTCACTCAATGGTGAAAAAAATAGTCTCTTCAAAAAATGGTGCTGGGAAAACTGTATATCCATATGCAAAAGAATGAAGGTGCACCACTATGTCACACCAGATACAAAATTTAACTTGAAATGGATCAAAGATCTAAATTTAAAAACCAGGACTATAAAAGTCCTAGAAGAAAACATAGGGAAGCATCTTCAGGATGATATATTAGGCAATGGTTTCTTAGACTTTACACCAAAGGCATGAGTAACAAAAGATAAAGTATAGTGGTTTCATCAAAATTAAAAACTTTTGTGCAGCAAAGGACTTCATCATGAAAATAGAGGCATCCTACAGTATGGGAGAAAGCATCTAGAAAACATATATCTGATAATCTTATATCTGATATCCAGAATATATATAGTAGCCCTATAACTCACCAACAAAAGGACAAACAAACCAATTGATGAATGGGCAAAATCTTGTATAGACATTTCTCCAAAGAAGATATACAAATGATTAAAAACCCATGAAAAGATGTTCAACATCAATTCCATTAGGGAATCAAAATCAAATGCAATCAAAACCACAATAAGATATTTCATAGTCTTAGAATGACCTCTATTTAAAAACAACAAGTGATTGGGAGGAAGTAGGAAAATAGGAATACTCTTTTAAATTGGTGGGAATGTAAAACCGTGCAGCCCCTGTGGACAACACTTTGTCAATTCCTCAGAAAGTCACGTATTGAATTACGGTATTTGACTTGTAATCCCACTTTCATTTCAAAAGAAATGAAAGCAGGGACTTGGACAGATATTTGCCCACTGATGTTCATAGCAGCATTATTCACAATTTGCCAAAAGATGGAAGCAAACCAAGTGACCACTAACCAATGAGTGGATAAGCAAAATATGGTATATACATACAATAGACTATTGTTCAGTCATAAAAAGTAATGAGGGTCTGATACATGCAACAACATGGCTGAATATTGAAGACATCATATTGAGTGAAATAAGTCAGACACAAAAGGGAAAATATAGTATGATTTCACTAAGATGAAATAATTAGAATAAGAAAATTCATAGATTTGGAAACTATAATACAGTTTACCCAGGTCCAGTGTAGGGGTGAGGAACGGGGAGTTAATGCTTAATTGGTAGAGAGTTTTTGTTTGGGGTGATGGAAAATTATTGGTGGTAAAGGTAGCACAACATTGTGAATTTAATTAACACCATTGAAATATGTATTTGAATGTAGTTATAAGGGGAAATTTAGGTGATATATATTACCAGAATAAAAGTTTTTTAAAAAAAACATAGGATTATAAAACATAAAGAGTGAACCCTGTCTTAGTTTGCTAAAGACTGCCAATGCAAAAATACCAGAAATGGGTTGGTTTTTATAATGGGAATTTGTTAGGGTAAAATCTTACAGTTCCAAGGCTGTGAAAATGTCCAAATCAAGGCATCATCAGAGATGCTGTCTCACCAAAAATTGGCTGCTGGCAGATCCTGAATTCATGGCCATGTTGTAAGGCAAAATGGCAGCCGGACTCTGCCTTCTCCAGGCTCACTTTCTCCCCAAATTCAGCTGTGAGGCATCAGGCATTTGACTTGTCTCTCCCCAGGCCTCCTCTCTTCAGCTTCTGTCTGCTCACTGATGCCACCTGCAGGCCTCATTCTCAGCATCTTGGGACTTCTCTATCTTTCTGAAGCTGTAGGCAATCCTGGAGTCCTCTCACACATGGCAGCATGAAAATGGCAGCTCTCTTTTTCTGTATGCCATTGATATAAGACTTAAGTAAAAGGATTAGGACCCACAGTGGGTTCCACAATCTAAGCAAGAGCCTTAACTGAAGCAATCTAATCAAAAGTGGTCTAATCAAAAGGTCTAACCAATAGGTTCACAGGCACAGGAATGGGATAGCTTAAGAACAGAATTTTCTGGGGTCCACAAAACTTTCAAACCAGGAGAAACCCTAATGTAGACTATGAACTATAGCTAATAGTATAATTATAATAATATTATTTCATTAATAATAACAAATTTACCACATTAATGTAAAATGTTAATAATAGGGAATCCTGTGGAAGTTGCTCTTGCACTACAGTCATATTAATTTTGGAGCAGCTCAACCTATTTATGTCTCTGGTATGAAAAATGTGTAGAAACCAACAGGTTGAATAGATGTTTTTCTTTTTTCTTTTAAACACTGTCAAACCAGTTGCCTTCTGTGATTCAGTGCAATCTTTGAAATAAAATAGTGAACAGCATTCTTTTAAACTTTGGAATTATATTCTTAAATTCTTTGTCTTGGTTTCATCCTAAATGTTTTATGGATATTGTAAATAAACATCTTTTGAAAATAAAACTGGAAATAAAAGCGTAAATGAAATAGGAAAGACAGTGTTGAAGCACAAAATGTGCAAAGGGTGTGTATAAAAGATTAGTGTGATTTGCATATCCCCACTATCCATCCCCATTCCACAGCCCTACTCTCAGTAGACCCATATATTATTTATAAATATGATTTTTCATGAAAAATGACATTTGGACCACTCATTAAAGTTCATTATATGACAGGTACATGTCATATTTTAACTCTAATTTTTACAAACACAAATTTATTATTGAGAAAATAGATTCAGAGAGCTCAAATTACTTGGGTTTGAAACTATGTATACCTGAATCCCAGAGCAAGCCTTTCCCTTTTCCTGCCAAATTCCTATTTATAAGACTTGTAAGGGTTGGAACTCAATTTCCAGCTCTTTCTTTCAGCTAAGAGGCTGTGGTCAGGTTGCTTACCAATCCCCCTCTGCCCCTTTTTTTTCATACCCTGCAATATCTAAGATGTTTGGAAACATTAAAATCCCATTTCTACTTCCTTGCTTTAGAAGAGAACACATGGCAAAATTTACAGGACTTTGTATTAGGAAATGGATCCTTAGAATGACATCAAAAACATGAGCAACAAAAGAAAATAGATAATCGGACTTTATCAAAATTAAAAAGTTTTGTGCATCAAAGGACATTATCAGAAATGTGAATAGACAACCTATAGAATGGGAGAAATATTTGGAAATCATATGCCTGACAAAGGTTTAATATCTATAATATATAAAGAATTCCTACAACTCAACAACAAAAAGAGAAACAATCCACTTATAAAAAAAAAAAAAAGGCAAAGGACTTGAATAGACATTTCTCAAAAGAAGATATACAAATGGCCAATAAGCAAATGAGAAAGTGCTCAACATCATTAGCCATTAGGGATATGCAAACCAAAATCATAATGAGATCACTTTCCACCCACTAGGATGGCTATTATTAAAAAACAACAAAAAAACAGAAAATAACAATTGTTGATGAGTATTCTGAGAAATAGGAACCTCATGCTTTGCTAGTGAAAAATGGAAAATGGTGTTGCTAATGTGGAAAAAAGTTTGACAGTTCCTCAGAAAGTTAAACATAGGATTATCCTATGGTATGTCAATTCCACTTCCAGGTATATACCCGAAGGGATTGAAAACAGGGATCTGAATAGGCATTTGTACACTAATGTCCATAGTAGCATTGTTCACAAGAGACAAAATGTAGAAGCATCCCAAGGAGCCATTGGCAGATTAATGGAGAAAGAAAATGTGGTATGTGTACACAGTGGAATATTATTCAGCCATAAAAAGGAATGAACCTTGAAGACATCATGTTGAATGAAATGAGCCAGACATGGAAGGGCACATATTGTATGATTTCACTTATATGAAATACCTAAAATTAGCAAGTTCAGAGACAGAAAGTATACAGAAAATATATAGATTACCAGGGCCTGGGGATGGGAAGGAGAGGAGTTTTGGCTTAATGGGCACAGAGTTTCTGTTTGGGATAATGAATAAGTTTTAGCAATGATGGTGATGATGGTAGTACAATATTGTGAATCTAATTAATATCATGGAATTGTACACATGAAAGTAGTTAAAATGGGAAGTTTTGTTGCAATAAAAACAATATAAATAGATAGATGATGGATTCAATATATAGATAGGTAGATAGGTAGATAGACTAATTGATGATAGATAGATCAATCTTAGTAAAATCCAGGATGGAGAAGGAACAGATCTGTAGGAAAATTGGTAAAGTTGTAAGGAGGAATAATGAGTCAAGGGGAGAGGATTCTGCTGCAGGAGAAGTTTGGAACTTGGGATTTCTAGAGATATCTCTGTACACTGTTGTCCAATAGAAATACAATGCAAATCACACATAAAATATTCAATTTTCTATTAGTTATGCTAAAAAAGTAGAAGTAAACAGGTGAAATTAATTTTAATATATTTTATGTACTCCGTTGTTTCTAGGTTACAATTTCAGCATATAATCAGTATAAAAATTAATGAGATATTTTACATCCTTTTTTTATACAAAGTCTTAAAATTCTGATATGTATTTTACACTTAGAGCACATCTCAATTCAGACTGGCAACATTTCAAGTGCTTAATAGTAACATGTGGCTAGAGACTATTGTATTGGACAGCACAGTTCTAATAGCTCAAGACAAAAGCCTGAATAGGGAAAATAGTCAAAAGAATCTTGGGTGCAATTTAAATATAGGAACTTATAAATTGATAATTGGAGAAGGACAAAAAATTCCATCAGTTGGAAGTGAGGTAGTGGGCTATAGGGGAACAGTGTGGAGTGGAGTAAAGGGGAACGAAAACCAAACGCCTGTACAACAAGCATTTTACAGCCATTGCCAGTATACAAACTCAACACAAGGAAACATTTTTTCCCATTACATAGAAAACTGAAGCTCAGAGAAATTCAGAAACTTGTCACAGTTTCTATTTTCACTACTCTATGAATCTGTGACTTCCCAAATCAATAATTTGAATCTATCTTAATCTCACTACCTATAGTAAAAGAAAACAATATAATCTGCCAGCTGACTCAAGTCTGTGTTGCTGAGGTGCGTCAGAGGCAGAGGGGATTTGCAAAGGCAAAGGTGGAAGAGGGATAGAAAGCTTGAAAAGGACTGTTTCAAGTCTGTA
>JAQZBX010067011.1:0-16015 GCA_029593785.1 Cabassous unicinctus
TCAATCCTTAAAACCCTTATGGGGTAGGTACCATTATTACCCCCATTTTACAGATGAGGAAACTGGGGCTCAGAGATGTAAAGAGTCTTGTCTAAGGTCACACAGCTAGTAAGTGGTGGAATCGGCATTTTTTCTCTAGAGCTCAGCTCCTGCCCGTACATACCCACAACTGCCCTGAAAACAATGTGTATGTGTAATTGCTGCCCAAGGATGGTGTCCCTGCCAGAGACACCAAAAGAGAGACAGCTTGGAATGCTCAGGCGGGCTCTTTATCATGCAAACCATTTAGCGAACTGGAAAAGGGCCTCATGACTATAAACTAGGCAGTAATGACCTGACAGGCAAAGGGGACCGAGAAGTGTTAGGGCCACGGAGACATTAATCTGCTTCCAGCCGCTGCCGCTGGAAAGACATTTGTTAGCGCGGTTATGGGACCCATAAAAGGCTATTTGACGGCAGGCCTCCCTCCTGCAGGCGGGTGCCTCAGCGACCGGGAAAGGGCCTGGCTCAGGGCGCAGGCAGTACAGGCCCTGTGCTTCCACCTGTCATGGGTAGATGGCTGCAGGGGTGAGGGGGGAAAGAGCAGGGGCTGCAGCAGGTGAGCTGGATTCCAGCCTCTCTCTACCCCGAAAACAGCCACAAGACCTCCAGCAAGTCTTGTCATTGCTCTGGGCCTCCATTTCTCCATCTGTAAAGTGGGGACATCAACGTTTATTTTACAGTGTTGTTTTGAGGCCACAGGTTTAGACAGTGGATGGGAATGTATTCCATGGAGATGTTAAGCATCATTATTGTTGGTGTGTTCATAAGAATAATAGAATTACTAGTAATTAATAGCTGCTAATAGCTCCTAGGCACAGGGCCACTCACTAGGATTCAGTCGAGGTATAGATCCCTTTAGTTAAACTTTCTTATTGTATAAATAGTTGCTTCTATTCATTGTGTACTTATTAGGCACCAAACACTGTCCTAAATGCTTTCTCTGTGTTCATGCATTTAATCCTCACATCAAACCTATGAGCTAGAAGGAATAGTATTCCCATTTTACAGTGAGGAAACCAAAGCCCAGAGGGACACCGAGGCCACCCAGCTGGTCGCAGGCAGGTTGACTCCCCCTGTGATCCCTGCTCCACGCTCCTACGCAGAAGAGAGCCTTCGCCGATGGTGAAGTGGCAGGGAGATGGCAGCTTGCCTTCCAGGGGTCTTCCACTGCCTCCTGTGTGCCGGGACCCCAGGGCATTGGCTGACTTCAGCCTCCTTGCAGGGAAATGGCGCTGGCTGGCTTGTTTGTGTGGGAGGTGGGATGACTCTGGGCCTCACCCCAAGGTGAGGGCAGGCTGACAGGGGTGATGCATGCAGGAGGCAGGGCTCAGCCCCCTGGCTGGCATCCTCAGGAGACATCCAGCCCCCAGGAGGGCCCTGGCAAGGAGACTGCCTAGAGATCTGAGCAGTTTCTGTAACTGGAGCTTGGTGTGGGGACAGTGCAGAAGGCTTGTCACAGACTGGGACATATGCAGGGAGGGGGCCCCACCTGGCAGCAGGCCAGGAGCTTAGCAGAGTGGGACCCCCCCCAGATGGCCCCAGGGCTGGAGAGCAGGGAGGGAGGCCGGATGCTCAGTGATAAGCGTTCCTCTGGGTTCTGCCCAACACACCTATGTGCGTGGTCTTTAATATTATCTTTGGAGCAGACATATGAAAGTTTAAATTTCCCGTAGATTCCTCCTGGACCTCCAACAACACTAGAGAAACACTCCCCTGGGTGGGTCTGGGCCCGTGGGTGACGAGGAGGCCTGGGCAGGGGAGGGGCGGGCCAGCAGCTGACTGTGATGTTGGTGCTGGGCCCCCAGTCCCCGCGTCTCCCCGCACCCTCTCCCGCCGGCTTCTGCCCTCTGGGGAGCGTCCTCAGTACCTGTCTCCCGACAGTGCCCTGAAGCTGTTGGAAGCCTCACTTTGCGGGCTTCCTCTCTTTGGCACTTTCTTTTCTAGGGTCAGGGCCAAACTGTTGTTGCCTTCCCCTCCAGTTTCCGGTCCTTTTGTCTGGGATGGGAGGAGGACAAAATGTGTTTTCCTCACCCCCCAGATCCTGTTTCCTTGGGGTACTCTTTGCCAGATACTCCCCCACCCCCAAGGCATATTCCTCCCGCGCAGGGCCCTAGTTCCCCTGTAGCAGGATTCCCGGTGGAGGTGGCCCGTGTTCCTCCAAAGAATATGAGGGGAACCCACCTGCTCCCCCACCTCACCCGTGCCCTCCCAAGTACCCTCAGCAGGGAAAAGTCAGGGGAGACCTCAGTGTTTGCCAAGTGGAAAGACAGGAAAATCAATCGAGGGAAAAAAAATCTCATTTTCAAGCTTCTCAGCAGGTATTGTAATCAATAATGCAAAGAGCAGCAGGAGCCATTAAACCACACTTGGCAGTGTCCTCCCGGACTGGGAGATGTTTGCTGAGGAGGAACTCCAAGGGCGCCTCAGCACCTCCCGCTTGCCCGAGGGCCACTCAGGCAGTGTCTCGGGGGAGATGGTCTGAGTCTCCACTGGGGAAAACACCAGGTTTGAGCAGAAGTGAGTTAACCAACCCCCAGTGTGGACCCCAGTGCAGTGGGCTCCCAGGTTCAAGGCGGTGGTGGTTCAGAGCCAAGTATGACCAAAGTAGGAGGAGGGCATCTATCTGACTTGGCTGTGGTGGTCTTGCCAAAGGATGGAACTTGCCATTTTCCTCTTTGTTTCTCATTTAGATCCTGGAGATAAATTATATATATATATATAAAACCATCTCAAAATAGGTAGACTCGTGGTTTGTGTTCCATAATTTACCAGTGTATTTCACATACTACAAAGTTTCATTTTGAAATTCTATCTCTGACACTTACCAAAGAATGTTAGGTGCTGTGGTGGGTATGTCCCCTCTTGCCACACGCCTGGAGGCGTTGCTTCTCTTCTTGCTTCTCTATCTGTAGCCAGCTTCTAGAACCCGCGGGTCTGTACACACACTAGTGTGCAGTGACAAGGGGCTCGTTGGTGGGGCCTGGTAGGCTGGTCAGGGGCTGGCGAGTGGTCCCTCGGGAAGGAGCCTTGGAAGAAGGCCTCAGAGGTTCCTAGGTTTGAGCAGAAGTCCCAGATCCTCATTCGTGGAGCTCCCAGACACTGTCTAGAAGACACTGGAATAATAGTACTTAAAAAAAACCATGAATACATCATTTCATACACACCCAAAAGACTGAACGAATTCATTAATTATCTTGGGATCCTCTTGCATTGGGTACTGCTTGGGAAAAGTGGGTTATTGGATGCCGTTTGGAGTTTTATGTAGTACTTTACTTTCTTGCAATGGCATTTCTTCAAAGTGCTAGATGGTTGGTTGATGGTAGGTTCTGAACATGGGCTTTGGAGCAAGACAGGCTGGGTTCAAATCCCAACTGCAAAGTCTTTGGTTTCTGTGCAATCTTGGATCTGTTCCTTGACTTTCCTGAGCTTCAGTTTCCTCATTAGAAAAAATGAGACCAGCCATACCCAGTCACACACTTCACTTAAGAAAGAAATGCTCCTGCCACAGTGCTTGACAAATAGGTGTTCTTAAAAAAAAAATTCTTTTTGTTTTATTCTTTTTATCCCTTTCCTCCATGGATTTTAGTTGGACCGATGCAAATTGAGTGGCAAATCCCAAGTGTGGAGAGCTTGCAGGCAAAGCAAGAATCCAGGGTTGGTGGGGTTAATCTCCTCAGAGAAAGCTCAGTGGCTTCCTAAGCCCCAGCCTGGGACCCTCCCAACCCAGGCAGAGAGGCTGAAAATGAGGACTTGGGGCCCCTGGCCCAGGCCTTGCACTCAGTATTGCTCAAGCAATACTGCGGGCTTAGAGCCTGGTTTGGGGCTGCCCAAGGATGAGGCCCGGCTGTGCCATTCTCCTGACCTTTACAGGCCACCCCAGGGGCTCACTGCAGATTAAGCCAAGGGCTGGCTGGCGGGGAGGGGCCACCAGCCAGGGCCAGCCTCACGCAGGCTAACGTAGCCGTCTCCCAACTGGCCTCCCTATAGAGGCCATCACCCCCACAGCGCATTCTCCACCCAGCAGCCAGAGTGGCATCCACAATGTGAGTCAGATCACGGTACTCTTCTGCTCAACACCTTCCAGGGGCTACTTAGAAATCATAGTTAAAGCTTTGAGCATGTTCTGTAGTGTTTCCAAATAGAAGCATGAATTTGTCTAAGTACAAAGCCATTGGCTTGAAATTATGTAAGTTGTTAGCATTTGCATGAAGCAAAATTTGGGGGTAGTGAATACATTTTTACTACCCTAACTGTGCTATCTGACCTAGTTGTTTCTGTAGATTGTATTTTAAAAATTCACATCTGAAAATATAATTTCCCTATAATTTAAAGGAATTATTTAATTAAGATGTCAATCACTAACCACCCCACCAAAAAAAAAATCTAAACAGAACAAAAACCTCAAGGGGATCCCATATCACTCAGAGCAAAAGCCCTGTCAATTGGCCTACAAGGCCCTACGTGATCTGGCCAGCACTGCTCCCCAACCTCATTGCCTGGGATCACTCCCTTGAACATTGTTCCAGTCACTCTGGCCACCTTGGGGTTCCTCTTCTACCCCAGGACCTTTGCACTGGCTGTGCCTTCTTCCTGGAGTGATCTTCCCCCAAACAGCTATATAGCTAACTTTTTCTGTATTCATTTTCTACAGCTGCATAACACCTTTAGTGGCTTATACCAACACGCTTTTACTATCTCACAGTTTCTGTGAGTCAGGGGCTCGGGGTGGCTTGGCTGGGTCCTCTGCTCAAGTCTTACAAGGTTGCAGCCACGTGTCAGCTGGGCTGCAGTCTCATCAGAGACTGGGGAAGATCTGCTTCCAAGCTCCCTCCCATTGCCGGCAGAATGTATCGCTTTGCGGCTGTGAGACAGAGGCCCCTGTTACCTGGCTGGCTGTCAGTAGGGTGCTGCTCTAGCCTTCTAGAGGCCGCACGCAGTTCCTTGCCATGTATCCCTACCCGTAGGTCTTCTCACAACATGGCAGCTTACTTCTTTAAGCCAGCAAGGAAGAAAGGTCTTTCTAGTGCACGTTGGCAAAAAAGAGCCTTATGTATATTATAACCTAATCGTGGAAGTGCCAGCCTTTGCCATATTCTGCTGACTAGAAGCAAATCATAGGTCCAGCCCACACTGAAGAGGAGAGGGGCCTGGGCAGGGTCTGAGCATGGGGCTGTCCATCACACTCACCTCATCTAGTCTTTTCTCAAACATGACACACTCAGGGAGACTTTCCATGTAATTATAACTGTACAATTACAACCCTACTCCTGCCCCGCCCCCCAGCATTTCCGATCCCTCTTCCCTGATCTATTTTTTTATAGACTTAACAGCTTTTACATAATATATAATCTACTCATTTATTACATTAATTCTGTCTTCTTCTACGAGAAGTTACGCTCCATGAGAGCAGTGATTTGTGTCTGTTTTGATGAGTCTACAGCACCCAGGACAGTGCCAGGCACATAGTAAGTGCTCAATAGAGTGACTAAACAAATGAATTACATCATACACACCCCACCTGCTAAAAATCTTCCAGTGGCTTCTCATTGTCCTTAGGAAAAAATTCAAGCTCTTGGCCCTGGCGTGCCCTGGCCCTGAGCTGCTGCTTCAACTCCCCCCTCGATCGTCTCCCCTCATGGGCTCTGAGTCAGTCACACTGGCCTCCAGCTTCCCACAAATGTGCCCAGTTTTGTCCTGCCACAGGGCCTTAGCACTTGCTGTTCTCTCTGTCTGGACTGAGCTTCCTCCAGCTCTTTGCAGATCTGGCTCCTCCCAATCCCTCATGTAGCCAATGTCCCTTTCCAGAGAGGCCTTCCCTGACTGCCTGACCAGCACCCAACTTATGCACTGTTCACCCCCCACCCTCAAGTCACTGATGATGATCTGTGATCATTATTCACCAGGCTACATGTTTGCTCTCTGTCTCTTATAGACCATAAACCCACTCAGGATAGGATCTTCCAGTTCCCTAGGCTCAATAAATATTTGGGAATGAATGAATGAACGAGTCCCAGGCTAAGATGTGGAGGTAAAGCCTTCCCAGGCTTGGGGTAGGGGTCTGGGAGGGGATAGTGTGGTGGAGAAAACTGCCTTGGCTTGAATATCTGGGATGGCCTGGGGTGACTCCCTTCACCTCCCTGGGCCCTGGTCTTCTCCTCTGTAAAGTGGGGGTGGAGCTCCAATTCCCCTGGTTCTCTGAGCAGTCAGGGCTTAACCCCTCAGCCCTGCCCCCAGAAGGACCCCGGCTTTGAGAGGGGTGTGGGAAGGTTGTTCTGTCACCAGGTGTCAGTGAACACATGTGAGTCACACCCTTTAGTCCCTCCTGAGGCCCAGGTCTTTGTAGCCAGCTCCCCCCACTTCCTGGGCTCCCTGGCTGGGGGTCCCTTCTTCCTCCAGTCCCCAAGTCAGCCCCTACCTCCCCAGAGGGCCCATGGCACTGAGGAGTGGGCTTGCCCAAGCCAGACCCAAGCCACTGCCTCCTGCGGAGGGGGCCCTGTGGAGCTTCCTTCTCTGACCCCTGGGCCTTTGTCTCCACGCATCTGTTGTCAGTGTCTCTCTCACAGTCTCTAGGTGTCCGTTCATGCTGATTCAGTTCCACAACCCTTAACTCATCACTTACTGTGCTAGATACCAGGGCCGCTAAGATGAACAAGGCGGGGTCTTTCCTGCAGGAGCTCACCATCCACAGGGACGGACAGACACATGCCAGGTGACTCAGACCCAAGACCCAGCCTGCTGGGTGGGCAGAGCACCTCGGGGACGTCAGAGGACAGAAGGCCACACTTCACAGGGGACGTGGCATTTGAAATGGGGGATGGAGGACAACAATTTCAACAGGTGTATAGAAAGGCAGAGGGGTCCACGTGAGCAAAGCCACAGGTGCTGGAAAGCTGAGGGTGCACCCGGAGCAGAGGAGCGTTTGCCACAGGGGGAGCACCAGGCACGAGAAGGTTCTGCCAGGGAAGAGACTCGGTCGGGTCGCGTTGTGGGGCTTGAAGGCCCTGAGAAGGGCTGGGGGGGTGTTATTGTCTTCTCCTGACCTCACACCGTTGTGCTTCCTTTCCGTCCTGGAGCAGCTTTTGCCCTGTGTGTCTCTTTCCCTCTGTCTCTCTGCCCTCCATCTCCCTAATGTCTGTCCCATCCTTGTCCTTCTCTCTGTCCCCATATCTTCATCTTCCTGTCCTCTGACCCTTGTCCCTCAACACTCCCTGTCCCCATCTCTCTGTCCCTTGCCCCATCTTGCCACCCTGTCACCCATACTCTGTCCCTCTGTCCCCTTATCCCCTAGTCTCTTGCCCCATCTCCCCATCCCCCTGACCCTATGATCTCCTGTCCCTCAGACCCCATCATCATCTCTCTGTCCCCCTGCCTTTGTGCCAGGTTCCAAGATGCTCGCCCTCCCTGCCTCCACTTGTCTCTTCCCCAAATCTCTGTCACACACTTGCCTGTGCCTTCCTGGCTGCCCGTTCTTCTCAAGAATCCTGGGAAGGGAGGTGTGGTTGCTTTATGAATGAGAGAAGATTCACCTTTGTTTCCAGCTTGTTTGTTTTATTATAATTAGGTAAATAAATCAGGGCATCGGCTCCCAGCTCCTTTTAGCAGGAGTGCCTCTGTCATACACAAAGAGTGGGCAGAGAGTCCCTGAGGGTGTGGAACGTGTCCCCAGCAGTTCTGGAAGGCTGGCAGGCCTACTGGTACTCTCCCAGTATTGACAAATGGGTATCGCTAGACTTACCCTCTCCCCATCCTCTCCATTCCCGAGCCTGCACAGCTCACGTTTCTCCTGCTTTAAAAAAACCTAGTGCAGTGGTTTGCTCGTTCTATGGAGGTCTCTGGGCCCGGGCAATGGCAGGAGGGTGAGGGGTTTCGCTGAGTCAGAAGCAAGGGGCTAATGAGGGCTGCAGGTGTTGCTCATTAAGCCACACCCCTGCTTTGCCCGACGTCGCCACGTGGACTGCGGGGCCAAATATGGCCGCCAATGAGCCCCTGTCCCCTCTGCCCAGGTCCATTAAAACCCAATTAGCAGAATGAGCACCTGCTGAGCAGGGGAACTTGCCTCCTCTGCAGGAATGCCAGGGGTCGGGAGAAGGGGTAGCGGGGCTCTGATGAGGCTGGCAGGATGAGCCAGAGAAAGCGGCTGGTGCTGGTGCCTGGCAGTGGCCATGACTTGGCTTAGAGCTGATGGAGGACTTCCGGGTGGTGAGGACAGGGGGTGGGGGGGCAGGGAGCAGCATTGGCCTGGGTTCACCCTGGCTGTGCCCGCAAGTCACGCCCTCCCTCTTGTCCTCTTGTGGTTCCAAACTGGGGCCAGGTCCGGAGCAGTCTCCTCCGTGGTAACCAGGGCTGATGCTCCAAACAGTTAACAATCAATGGGGTATAAAGAGGGGGTACTAACCTATCCACCCCCAGCTTCCTGATGGTCTCATGCGGCTGGAATTAACCCTTTAGTTGCTGAGTGATTGAGAGGCCTGAAGGAGGAGGGCCCAGTAAAAGGGATCGGGGTGCTGGGGGTGCTGAGGCAGTGGGTGAGGACACTCACTTGGGGGGCATCAGGGAAGTGACTATTTACCAACTAGTATGAAAATATTTCAGTATTTTGATAACTGGACATATATTCTAACAGCTGAACAGACATGCCAGTATGTACCAGCAATGATAGCTTTTCATGTGTTCAAAAGAGGCATCTCCTTCTCTTCCCTGAACGTTGGGTCGGGGCCACTCTGAAATAGGGCAACCCCAGAGGAGGCGGCAGGATGTAGTGGCCGCTGAACGCTTCCCTTCTGCAGAGAGGGTCTATGGCTGGAGCCCCTCCCCAGGCCTCCAGAGCTTTGGAGGAGAGGGGGAGAGCTGGGGGGGGAGAACTGGGGGGAGGCGTGCATAATTAGGGTGTACCCAGCCTGCCATCCATGCCTCAAATCTGCCTCTGCCTCATTGCATCGGGGGCTCCAGAGCCCTCCCCGAGCTGCCCCTCGGACCCTTGGAGGAAGATTTCCACTGGCTCCCCAAACTGCTTCCTCAGCAACTGGCTTGTCTTAAGTAGGCCTTTTGGATTTATTAGTTTTGGGGGTAGAAAGAAAACCGCTTCTTGAAGAAGTGTGTTCAGTGCCACATTTCAAACTTCCTGGCTTGATTGAGGTGGTAGTTAAAACATTTTAAGGCTCATAGGTAAAGTCGCGTTTGCCTTCTGCATGGCCTATATTCTCTGATATTATCCGTTTATTGCGGCTGCCCTGTTATATGGCTGAGAGGTGGTACTTTATCTAGAACCGCCAACCCATCTTGCAGGGATGTGGCTCCAGCTTCCATCTATGAGCCCATCTCATTGAAGCCACCAAGAAAAAAAGTCGTGGAATAATTGTGCATTTTAATTAAGCCTCTGTGTGCACCCTATTGTGGAGATGCTAATTCTTTTCACTTTACAGGAAGCTAGACTATTTGTTCCCCATGTCATTTTAATATTCCTTTTGTGTGGCAATTAATATTTAACTCCTGGGAAATAAAGCTGTCACCTGATTTTGTCTTTATGGCCTGGTATTAAAATAACTGTTCCTGATAAACTATTGTAATAAAGTATTAGGAAGACCCTGCAGAAAGGGGCTTTAAGTTCAGGTATTAATTCTGCTCGAGGAGCTGGGCCTTGAACAGGTCTGTTTATCCTAGTTCATTTCATGTTTCCTGATGATGTGTCAATGAGCCTCAACAATCATGATAATTGAGGTGAAGAGAAGAAATGTGTGTTTAAGGAGTGGGGCACTTGGTCCGCCTTTCGTCCCTCCCATAAAGTTACATCCAATTAGCATGATCACTCTGTAATTACAGCACCTATAACTTGGCCTTAATCTGCTTCCATCACCTCCAGCCAGAGCATGTCCTTGATGTAATGGAAAAGGTTGCAAGCCACACATTTGTAGTCACTGGTAGGAGCCTGGCTCTACCTGATATCAGCAGTGTTTAACTGGGAGACCTAATTTGAGCTTACAACTGATTACAAGCTGTCCTGTGGGACTCTGCTTACCGATGAATTCTCAAATAAGTTGCAAAACAGTGACGAATTAACCTGTTATGCTGTCAAAATCAATTACCGCAGAAGACAGCTTAACTTCCCTGGCCCTGTTCTCTGAGCCAGGACCCATCCCCTCTGCCCTGTAAGAGCTGAACACGGGAATCTGCCCAGCCCCAGCCTCCTGTCTCCGCCAACCTCCCCTTCCCTGCTCCCACCCTCACGTGAACCGCACTTTGCTAAAAGTCTTCGGTTTCATTTTTGGAAGTGGATTCTCAAGAGCTGGGAGACGGCAAAAAGGAGGGAAGAGTCAACCTGACGCACAGTCCCCCGACCCCTCAAACCCCCACCCTGCCGAAATGATGTTCTCTCCCGTGTAGGCTGGGGGAGATTGATTCTTGCCGTGGCTTTAAGTAAGATAAACATCTGAAGGTCCCAAGATCTTTATTCCACAGCATCGAATGGAAAGTGCAATTTATAAATGTTCCCTTAATATTTCTGAAACAGATTGGCCGGTAATTTATAGACTGCAACACTGAGGACTGAATTAATTTTCCCAGTGAGAAAAGTCTGCATACAGCTCGGTGAGAGCTCTTCCCTGCCTCTCTGAGCAGAATCAGGGAATAACAGGCTTAGAAGGGTCCTGGGAGGTGATGAGTTCCACCCCCTCGGTGTCACCAGTGGGGAGACTGAGGCCCACGATCACACAGCAAGTCCCTGGCTGAGTCGGTTCAAGAACCTCAGGCTCCTACATCCTAGACTAGCTCTTTCCTCTATGCCCCTCACGGATGGGTGGCATCTCCTGGTTGAACTTACCTTTATGTGTTATTGGTACCTGCACCTCATAACACTGAGGGGTCTTGCTCACTTCTCTGGCTTTTATTTCCTTCCTTCTTAAGAGATGAAGGCTTTTGTGCCTGAATTTGAGTTGTAGACCTCATGCTCAAAAGCAACAACAGAAAAATTCAGGGGCAGGCTAAGGTTCTTGCTTGCATGGCTGTCCACACGGGTAAATTGGGTTTATCCGGGCAGAGAATTAATATCTATTGAGCACCAACTATGTATCAGGCACAGGGCTAGGCATTACATCTACATTATCTCACTTATAATCCTCACAACCTTGGGTGGGACACGTACTTTGAGTCTCCATTTTACAGATGGGAAAATTGAGGCTCAGAAGGTTAAGCCATGGGGCCAGGATTTGAAACCAGGTTTGTCTGACCCCTGTAACTTTTTCTCTTTGCTGTGCTGTCATTTAATTCAGCAAGTGCTTCCTGGGTGCCCAGAATGCTCAGAGCTCAGCTAGGGGCTCAGGTTGTAGAACCAAAGTGAATCAGATCCAATCCCTGCCTGTAAAGAGCTCACGACCTAGAGAGTCACTTAGATCAGTAACTTAGCTCGCCCCGTCTTAGTTTGTCAGAGCTGCTATAACAAAGTACCACAGACCAGTTGGCTTAAACCATAGAAACCTTTTCTCACAGTTCCAGAGGCTAGAAATACAAACTCGAGGTGTCAGCGGGGCCACAATTCCTCTTAAAGGGGAGAACCCGTGCCTCTCCCCTGGCTTCAGGTGGGTGGCTGACAAAATCCCTGGCGTTTCTTGGCTTGTGGCAGAACTCAATGCCTGCCTCCGTCTCTCTGTATGCAAATCCCCCCCGCTATGAGGACCCTGGTCGTATTGGATTAGGCCCACCCTAATTCAGTTTAGTAACATTGTCAAAGATCCTATTTCCAAGTAAGTTCACAATCACAGAACCGGGGTTTAAGGCTTGAAATTGTCTTTTTGGGGGTCACAATTCAATCCATAACACCCCCTATGGTCGCAATTTTCTGGCCAGCGGCCTGCTCTCTGGGGCTTTTGTCCCAGGACCTCTTTGACAACTACAACAAGCACCTAAATAATTGCTAACATTCATGGAGCACCTATTACCTGCCTGGCACCCTGCAAACTCACTTTGCATATATTATCTACTATAACCCTTATATCCTCACAAGGGAGAGTCTTTCATAAGTCCTACTTTCAGATGAAGAAAATGAGACCCTGAGCTAAGAGGCAAAGGTTGAATTTGACCCCAGAGGGCCTTATTCAAAGACCTGTGTTCTTAACCAAACACCCCTTTGCCTCTTTGTGACACCATCATGCCCAGCCTGAGCCACAGTCTGTGGAACTCCGTTCCTGCTGACCGAAGGGCGCCCCCCAGCTCCCGGCATCCCCTAGGCCCGCTGCTTGCCTCCCTCCCTCCCCTAAGTCTGACAGTCTCCTTTCAGGCTGGTCTTGGAGCCTCCCTCCCAGGCTGCCCTTCTGCAGGGAAATGACCTGAGGGACTGGGGCAAAGGGACCAGAGGATTTTCCAGGACCTCTGTGAACTCTTGGAGCCAGAGAGTCCTTTGGAGACCTGCTAGCTCAGTTTCCCAAGCTTCCAGGTGAGATTGCAGCCCAGAGGCAGCATATGAAGGGATCTAGGTCATAGAACAACCTAGAGATGGGGTAAGAGCCCAGGCCCATGAGCCCTGGCCCAGCTGGCTTCTGGGCAGCTCAGGGCAAAGGTTCTGGGTAGGCAGCAGCAGCCTGGGGGATTTTCCAGAGAGGGCCTGCTAGGGCTGGTTCTCCCTTTTCACAGCTGAAATAGCTGTCCTGCTCCCCACCTCCACCTCCCCATCCCCGCAGTGCCCCCCTTTTCCCAGGCCCAGAACAGCAAGATATGAAATGGACAGCAGAAGAGGGAGGATTCTGTGGGCCATGAACTAGAGCAGTGCTTCTCACCTGGGCATCTTGTTAAAATGCAGATTCTAATGCAGTAGCTCAGGAGTGGGACCTGAAATTCTGCATTGCCAGCAAGCTCATAGGTGATGCAGCTGCTGCAACGCTGGGTCGGAGGACCACGAAGGGCCTGGCTCATCCCATCAGAGCCACCTGCCTACATGCTTGCCGGAAGCCTGCGGCCCAGTGTCATGCAATCCCACACTCCTGCAACCAGCAATGCCTTCTGGTGGTCACAAAGCGGTTCCCCTACCTCTGGAGTTGTGGACATCTTTTTTTATTATGAGCATTCTCTAGGAGAGAGAGAGAAAACCCTCTCCAAGTCTTCTGAGTCATTTGGAGACTGTTCTACATTGAAAACCGAAGCAGCGTGGTCACGTAACACATGCCACCCTTGTGATTTAATAACTAGTAATTGAACAGCAAATCAGAACCTTGCATTTACTCAGTCCTTGAATCATAGAGCTTGCTTCAGGGGCTAGGTATTTACTGTGAAAATTGAGTTGAGACCCGAATGTTACCAAACATTATAAATAGCACCGGGTTTTTTTTTCCAAATGCTCCATATTCTGAAATGAGAAAAGAAATTCGCAGATCCTGGAAACTGGGGAGGCGGCTTCTTACCTCCACACGGGCACGGCAGCGCAAACACATGCTACCGAATGAAGCACCCTAAGTACAATTATGTTGGGGATCACGTCTGAAGAGCTCCTTATACATGACATTTACGAAGAAAAACACTTGCAAATTAAATGTTTGATTAACATTACATCTTTTACATTTTAAGATGGGTGAGCATAATTGAAAGCTGCATTAGCTGACGTACATGAACTTTATGTGAGCTTCATCCTGGGCTTGGGAATCTTGCTAGTTTTTATTGAATTCTTAGTGCTGATGGCCTAGAGTCTTTATACTTCACATTTCATAAAATAATCTAAAGGTTCAGGAGTTTGCAACCTATCAGAGGAAAATTGGCATAGTCTGAGCATGAATCTTGTTCAAGGGCAATGAGCAATTCATGGCGGGATTTGGGGTGTACTTTTCCAAGACTGAGTTAGTGAAATTTACTTTGTTGTGTGGCTTGATACAGGAGGGAGAGTTACCCACTTACTCAGAGTCTATGGCCCACCCTTAATCCAGATTCTGTGTCTATATCAGTGACATCCCCTGTTTTTCTGACTTGCTTCTAGAGAATAGCTACTTTTATAGTCTCAAGATATAGACACATACTTTCTGGCCTATTTCCTCCATCCCTTTTATCTTTCTGCCTCTTTTCTTACCTTCTCTCTCTTCCTTCTTTCCTTCCCTCCTTCGGTCTCCCAGTTACCACCTCCGTAAGCCTGGCTGTGCCTTGAGTTGGAGGCCTGCATCAAAGCGCCTAAGGTTGATCCCCATTTAAGGGCACCCCTCAATGACTTTGGGTTTAAAATGATGATTTTTATAAAGTACAGCAAAGTCCTAATTAAATTATTTCCACTTTCTTCATTGAGATGTTTAAAAGGACACACTTGAAGCCCATGTTCACTCAACACTTACCATTCTGCTTGGGTCAGTCAAGGAAATCTTCATCCCACAAGATGCTGGGGGTGATTTTTTTTCAAAAATGAGTTGAAGTTCTCCAAGTAAAGGGATTACAGTGGGGAAGGGGCATTCCAGGCAGTGGGAACAGCACGTGCAAAGGCCTGGAGTTAGAAAAGGGCCCCGTCATCCTTGCTGAAATGTTGAAAAATCAGTGTGGCAGGAGGGCAGGCTTGGCAGAAGCCAGGGGCTAGAGCTGAAGCCAGAGGGACCTGCTAGGATCAGCCCACAGAAATTTTAACCTAGGAGAGACCTGATCAGCTTTGTGTTTTAAAGATCATACCAGTGGCTAGGCCACTGTCTGGTGGAGAGGGACTTTCACATCAGCCCACCAGGCAGGCATGTTGGAGCCAGGGCCCAGGCCAGGCGGCACTGCCAGGATGTCTGCTGGAAACGGAGCAGAGCTGGAGGCTGAGGACTTGGGGGGGAGGGAGGGCAGGGAGGCTCACTAGGAGGGGAAAGCTGGTGTGAGGAAGACTAAGGCCTCCAGCAGAGGGGAGAGATGCCGAGGGAGCGGTAGCTGTGTCCCGACCACCTGGGCTGAGGACGGAGAGGGTCAGTGTTAGGTTTCAGGGGTCCTCAGAAGGTCTGGTCTTGTATCTCTATCAGTAAGGGTCCAGGCCCTGAGGGTGGCAGCTAAAATGTCACCAAGACAGGATGGCCCCTGACTACCAGCCAAGTAGGGGAGGTTGGGAACACTGCTGTTGAGTTGGGACACTAAATAATGATGATAATAATAATACCATTCCCCCACTTACACTACACTTTAATATTTATCTGAGCCACTGGACCCTGAAAAGTTGGTAAGGGGTGATTATTACTATTATTTTAAACACCACGAGAAATCAAAGGCAGGTTGATTGACTTGGCTAAGGTCACAATAAATGAGATGCATCTTCTAGTCTCATGTTTTTAACATTCGAGGATGTTAGTACTCCTTTGAGCACTTATATCTGGCTTTATGCTGAACATTGTGAGGGAACATAAAGGATGTGAAAGATGAGATCTTTACCCTAAGGAAGCTCATAGTCTTGACAAAGAGACAAGGTTAACCCAATGAAAGTAGCAGTTACAAGGAAATGTCTGTTTACCACCCATCCACCAATCTACCCATCCACCCATCCAACCATCTACTCACCCACTCATCCACCCACTCCCGCACCCACTTGTCCATCTGCCCACCCATCTGTCTACCCATCCATCCATCCATTTAGCATTCATTATAATAATTATAAATTGGGTTGTCCAGATCCTAAGTAGGTTTTCCTGACTCTAGCTACATATTAGAATCACCTGGGAATTACAAAAATACCAATAGCCAGGACCCTCCCCAAAGATTCCGGCTTAATTGGTCAGGAGTGGAGCTGGGCTTTGGTGATTTTTTTAAAGTTCCGCGGGAATTGCAATATGTAGCCACTGTGGAGAAGCCTCTAAAGCAGGGGTTCTTAACCTTTTTTGTTCCATGGACTCCTTTGCCAGTCAGGTGAAAACTACAGACCCCTTACTAATTCCACACTATATTGTGTATTATTTAATAAATATATCACACCCACACCCACATGTCCACACAAGAATAATGTTTTTTTGAATTTCAATTCAAGCTCATGGACCCCTTGTTAAGAACCCCTGCTCTA
>JAQZBX010067012.1:0-16011 GCA_029593785.1 Cabassous unicinctus
TTCATTCCGTTGTGGTCAGAGAAATTACTTTGTATAATCTCAATCTTTCTGAATTCATTGAGAGTTGTTCTGTGGCCTAGCATGTGGTCTATCTTGGAGTATGTTCCATGTGCACTTGAGAAGAAAGTAAATCCTGCTATATTTGGGTGGAGTGTTCTGTATATGTCTATTAAGTCCAGGTCCTCTAATGAATTGTTGAAAGCCTTTGTTTCTTTAGTGATTCTCTGTCTAGATGTTCTGTCTAATGATGATAATGGTGTGTTGAAGTCCCCTGCTATAATTGTAGAGGCATTTATTTCTCCACTTAGTGCTATTTAAAGATATCTCCTGTAGGTTCTGTTTCCCTAGAGAACCCTGACTAATACACTGTGCAATTGTTCATATTATCCTTTTATAATCCTTTTTCTTTCTGTAAAGTCTATAGTAAGAATCCACTTTTCATTTCTCGCTTTTATTATTTGCATCTTTTCTCAGATTTTTCTTTGTCAGTCTATCTTAATATTTGTGAATTTTAATGATCCATTCAAGGAAACAACTTTTGGTTTTTGTTTATTTTCTCTACTGTTTGTCTATCTTCTCTTTCATATATCACCACACTATTCTTTATTATTTCCTTTCTTCACATCAATTTCTGTTTGGTTTCCTCCTCTTGTTCTATTTCAAAGTGCTAGGTTAGTTTACTCATTTTGGAATTTCTTCTACTTTTATGTAAGCATTTAAAGCCATATATATGCTTCTGAGCACAGCATATGCTGCATGCCATAATTTTTGGTATGTTATAGTCCCATTTTCATTCATCTTAAGATATTGACTAAGTTAACTTGTGATCTCTTCTTTGATAAAATCAGTTGCAATGTAGTATTTTGTTTAATCTCCACATATTTGTGTATTTTCTAATTATCCCTGTATCATTGATGTCTAATTTCATTCCATTGAGATTTGAGAATATGTTTTGTATGATTTCAATCATTTAAAATTTATTGCTAATTGTTCTGTGACCTATATAGTTTATCCTATAGGTGATTCTTTACACTTGAAAAGAATGATTACTCTGTTGTTTTTGGATGGCGTGGTCTACATATATATACTAATATTTCAAGTGTTACATGAAGATTCTTTTGGGGAATAGGCACACACATATATAGCCAACCAGTGAATAATACATGAAAGGGCACCTTTATTAGATCAAAGAACATGGTGAATTAGAGTGGAGGGCATAAGGTCTCTGACTTAACTAATCTGTGCTCCTGTGAGTTTCCATGGAAGAGGTGGGGTGGGAAGAACATGTGGTTCCTGGAATTCTGACTTTATTGTGAGCCAGAATAGGTGGTAGGATTTTCCTGCAAATATGGGGAATTGACTGTTTCAAACTATACTGCATGAAGGACAGAGCAGCAAGGGCTGTTTGGAGAAATTGAGACAGCTGCTTTTTATCCAAACCATATGAAAGTACCTGCCCTGCTAGTAATTTAAGCAGCATGAAAGAATAGAAATAGCAAGATGCCTTTTGGATAAGTGACAGAGGCCTTCCAGAGAAACAAGCAGCAGTCCTTATCATCCCAAAACATAGAGAGGTACAGCCCACAACAGAGATTACTGACTGGGGTGGCCGCTTAGAAGATCAAGTTGTAACTAGGATAGGAAGGATGATGAGGCACTAAATGCAATTTCTTTTATGCCATAATAATCCATCCTAAAGCCTCAACATCATTTTTTAAGATGGCTGTAGCCTGAATAGTTGAAACAGTTAAGGATATATTTAAGATATTCTTTATGATTTAAATGATCAGCCTAAATAAGAGCAGCATAATCATAGTTAAAATTTATAACTAGTAATTGAAATCCTGGTGGAACCAGTCTTCCCAGCTATCCATGAAAAAAAGCCCAGTGTGGGCCTGAAGATAGCGAGGGTGTCAGAGCAATTATACATTTTAAGAAAGGCTTTAGAGATATTATTAATAATGTATATCCATAATTTCATATTTGTAAATTATATTGGACATACCCCGAGTTGATAATGTACATACATCCAACTCTATTGGTAATAGAACACACTCCCCTTCCTTAGCCAGCAGAAGAGTTAATAATTGTGGAGGGTGTGGCTTACAGTTTTAGTTTTGCAGGCATTAAGGTACTGCATGTACTCTCTGGACTAGTCAAAGGCAAGCTCTGTCAGTTATAATTCCATGTTTGTATCCCCAGGCTGCAAGCACTGCTGTTAGTCCTATTATCCAGCTTCTGTCGTGGATTCAACTGGAGGCACAATCCTCTGTAGTGATGAGGTCATGGCCTGGGGGGAAGTGGTCTGAGGCAGTGATTGCTGAGGCCAACACATGGTTGAGTATCTCTCAAGTAACAAACCATAAAGTTTGGGCAATTTGGCAGGGATTTTAATACCATTGGTCAGCTCTTGTCATGATAACTCTTTATGTTTTGTAAAATGGTTGTCATCACAGAACTCCATGACTTTAGGGGTTATTAAGACACATAGCAAAGGCTTTAGCTGTATCTTCTTGTGTGGCACCCTCCACATTTCTCCACAGGAAGAGTACATTTTGTCTACACTTATACGCCAATTGGAAATTCATTTTTGTAGACCCTCTTTGCAATCTAAGCTCCTGTCAGAAGAGTATGCACAGTATCTGGGGTACAGGAAAATTCTCCATGCAGGTTTGATTTAACTGTAATTGTGAGTCCTTTGGTGCTGTGTGAGAATGCCATTTAGTTTATGCCTTGGTCAAAGATCATTTATTCACTGGTGTCAGTGGACCCATTTGCTATATTGATGGGGTGGCTTTGGGTCCTCAGTCATACTTGGTGGCATGTTGAGGAACAACAGCCATCCTTTGACCTATTTCTGTGTACAATTTTAGGATTACTTCGGTTTTGTTTGACCATACCTGGCCTGCATGGTGAGGCTACATGGGTTGACCCATAGAGCCCACAAAATATTAAAGATACAGAGCCAGGGTTAACATTCATACTGAGCCAGTTGGTAGGACCTAGCTTCTAGGATGGTTACTTGTACCATGACAGCTGGACCTGGTGTTGCTTTTCCTTCACTGACAGTTTGCATAATGCTTTTACTTAGAGTGTACTTTAGGTCTGGTGTTTGCCTGGGTGTTGTGCCTTGTGTGGATGTAGGTAATCATGGAAGGGTATAAGGAGGTCATTTTTAAATATGACTGTCGTCTACCACTTAGCTTTTCTGCAGCTCTAAAAGTGATCCAGATTTTTGACTGCTCAGTTTTGGAGAAATAATCTCCAAATTCAGGTTGCTTCAGAAGTGATGGGAAGTGTCCCTATGAAATATGTCAATGGGAGAAGAATTTAACACTCCCTCTGTGAAATATGACCCCATCCCTGGAATACCAATGGTTGAATTGGGAGCATAAGATATACTCTTTAGTAACTTTTTTGTCCAGTTATAGGCCTAGATGCAATCCCTTTTTATGAGGCCTCTCTATCAGGGCAGAGGAGCCTCTGAGACCTAAGGGGCTATGGATCTGGACTGCTAGTTAGTAGCAAAAGCTTTAAGGGCCTGAGTGGGCAGAGTCAGAAGGACCTGCCAGATATGCTGTGTAGGAAAGAATTTTAGTTAACTTATCAGCAGTGTCTATGAAACGTTACTCTGGTGTCATGAGTCGAGTGTATGTGTTTTAGTTTCCTGAGTTAATTAAGCAAATACCATGTAATGGGTTAGGTTAAACAATGAGAATTTATTCACACATGGTTTTGAGTCCAGGAAACTGTCCAAATCAAAGTATCATCAAGACAATTCTTTTCCCCAAAGACTGTGGTATTCTGGGACAGGCTGACAGTGATCTCTTGTTCCTCTGTCACATGGCAAGGTACATGGCAAAATCTCTTGGTCACTTCCTTCTCTTCCAAGTTGTGTTTCAGCTTCTTGTTTTCTCTGACTTTCTCTCTCTGTGTCTGAATTTCATTCTCTTATAAAGGGCTCCAGGATTAGGATTAAGACCCATCCTAACTGAGGTGGGTCACACCTTAACTGAAGTAACATCATCAAAAAGTTCTACTTACAATGGGTTCCTACACTCAGGAATGACTTAAATTTAAGTACATGAGTTTACTGGGTACCTACAGCATCATACCACTACAGAGTGGAAATGGGTGAGGTTGTGAGCTGTTTCCAAATCTGGAATCACCCACAAGTGCCTTTCTTTTATGAAAAAAAAATATTTTTTCCATTGTTCTGATCCACCTCCCAACCCTTTAACCACAGCCCAAGATTCAAAGAAGATTTGGAAATTAAGCACCTGGAATCTCTGAGCATCATAGATGACCAACTGGACCAGTGCTAGCTCTGCCAACTGTACAGGCCCCAGTGATCTTGGTTAAGTGGGGTGCTAGAGGCAAGGTGATGTTCTGTGATGCTCAAGTGATTTGCATTGTGTACCATAAGAGTGTTGCCATCAGTGAGATTCACTGACTTCCTTTACATATAAGCTTGTCCCAATGACCTTCTCAGATGGTAGGGGAGGGTCACTGTGGATGATAGTCCTAGTATTTCAAGACCTGTGGACAAGGGGTTGAGCATGGGGAAAGCCACATCCACGTACAATTTAGAAAGGCCTATTTGTGAGGTTTAGCCCTCTCCTCTGGGTACCATTTCCATTTTTCCAGGAAGGCTTCAGTGGCTATTCTGAACTCCTGCTGGGACTATCTCTCAACCACAGCCTTATGGGAATCTAAGTGCACAGTTTGAACTGTTGTGCCATTAAACAGCTTAATTATAGAGATCCCAAAATGCAGCTATTTTAATGGGTATGTATTGGGCAGAAGACAAGGGAGCCTCTTAGACCAAAAACCCATTGGGGGACATTGTTGACCATGATTAGTGCAAGGACTCCAAGAGGCATATGTGGTGTTAGTCAAGGCCTCTCATCTTAAATCTGTTCCCAATGGGACAAGGGGCATGGTTTGGAAATGGCCTGTTGTTCTAATTCTGAGGCACATTGTTGGGGCTCTCCCCAGTGGAAAGGAGCAGATGTATGATGGAGTTTCAATTAAAGGCCATCACAACTGACAGAAAGCAGGCTGCCTTGGTATGCAGGAGACAGGCATCTCTAGTCTCAAGACACTGAGATAAGATCTGGTAGGAGCCTCGCGGAGAAACATCCTGAGCTTCAAAGAGAGTATTTGGTATATGTCAAAGATTTACAAGGTCTGCTTCATGCAGGAATGTAAAGAGAAAGGAACCATTGACCCTTAAAACTTGTTGACTTTAGTAAAGTGTAAACTGTCACATATCTATTACCCTTGCACATGCACACACATACTTTCTTTGTCATAAAGCTAAATAAAAACCATGAAGTTTTATGCAGCAGCACTCTCCTCCCTTTGGATGGAGGGTCCCCTGGCCCTGGTTATTTCTTTCTCATCTGTGGCACCGTTTTCATGGACTAGTTCCAGAACATCAACAGATGTACATGTGATTTTTGCATATGGGCTGTAATGAAAGTGAGAGAGGTGGGATGTTTTACATTCAGAACATGAATAACTCTAATAGATGCTTGCATGTCTTAGTGTCTGGAGAAGGTTTGTGTTTGATGGTGATGAGAATCTTTCTGTCATTTTAGGGCCAGATCATGCTCAGGAATTTAACAAAGTTTGTTCACTTTGGTATTTAATTTGATGCTTTATCTCAGCTTCATTTCTGTAAACAATGTGTGAATGTGGCTAGGTCCTCTCAGAGGCCTTACATAGATTCAACCCATAATCAAAGATCAACTGTATAGTCACAGTATTAAATGGTTTTTAAAAGGCTATTTCTTAAGGTCTTGGCAGCAGTGATTAATACTTTTTTTTTAGATATTGGTAAATCATGGTGATCAAGTCAGTCATGGCAAATCCATTGCCCATGTTCCTGTGTACCCATGTATATCTTTTATTAATTAAATGGTGTTAGGAATAGAAACTTTGATGGACAGAATTTGTGCATTAATGTTGATACACTTGATAGATGATCACCCTTCAAAGGTGAAGACTTGAAAAACTGGCCAAAAGGACTATTATATAGAGAAATAGTGGGTATAAATACTCTCCCTTTATGGAGAACTTGGACTATAGGTAGGATCCCCAAAGTGCCTTGTTTCAGGTGATATTGTGACATTTGTTAGTTGACTGGCAAGCACAATCCCATAGGGTCCCATTTGTCCTAGCCCTCCATGGCCTGTAGGATAAGACAGGATTTGTTACTTTGATGTGAGTGTCCTGTCCTGCCAATAGCTCCACCCCACCCATAGCTTCAAGATAGTATGAACTCTCAAGGCCTCAGGATCAATTTTGATAGAGGCTTTGTTGACTATGGCAGTTTGTGAAATCTGACAGAGCCCTGCATATGTGTAATCTCTGAAATGACTTCCCAATTCACTTTGAAAACTCTTAGTCATAAAATACTCTGTTTTATTTAATATTTCCCCTTTTTGGTCAAGGTCTTTTTACCAAATACATCAGTGATTAATGCTTGGTAATAATCCCTCCTTCCTGGGACCCACGTCCCATGTTGTGGGGAAGATAGTGAGTTCATTTGCAGATTTTGCTTTGAAAGAGACAACAATTGAGTAACAAGGAAGTTGTCATTAATTATAAATAGCCCTAATTTCATTATTGCAGGAATAAGGGTCAAAAGTGCAAACATTATATTCTAGGGCTTGGCTTATTGGCCTGTTTTCTTTTAGTGAATAAGGTTTATATTTTCCAGAGATTTTTTTTAAATTTATTTATTTATTTTTTAATTTATTGAAGTATTATCACTCATACATGAACATACATAAACAAGAATGTATCATAATAGTTGTGAACTTATGAAACAAACTTACATAACATAATACAGGGCTCTCATACCTCACTCTACCACCAATACCTTTCATTGTTGTTAAACATTTTTAACTAATGATTAAAGAGCATCCTCAATACAACTACTAACCAAAGAATTTTCCCCCAACCCACTCTATTATTATTATTTTTATATCATTTATACAAGAACATACATAAACAACAAGTGTATAGTAAGTGTTGTGAACTTACAAATCAAACCAAACACTTATATCATCATAAAGGGGTTGCATACATCAATCCTCCACCAACACCTTGCATTGTCATTAGATATTTGTTACAAATTATGAAAGAATGTTGTCAAAATCTTACTACTAATTAAAGCCCTTATCTTACATTTGGTGTATATTTCCCCCAACCCATCATATGATTATTTTTTCAATATATTTTTATGACAGAAGTTGTGATCTTACAAAAAAATCATGCACATGTGCAGAATTCCCAAACAAGAACCCTCTATCAACACATCACACCATGGTGGAACATTTGTTACAGATTATAAGATAATGTCATCCCATTATTACCAGGTCCATAACGTACATTTGGCACACATTTTCCATACTCCTCCATTATCAACACAGTACATCTTTGGCATAGGTGCAAGAATATTATATTATTACTGTTAACCACAGTCCACAGGTATCTCTAGTTCTATTTTTCCCATGCTTCTCCACATTCCCATAACCCTGCAATAGTGATGTATATCAGCTCTAGCTCACAAAGGACACTCCTGCATCTGTACCATCAACCATTATTCTCATTTACCTGTGGGTTTACTGTGCTTTTCAGTCTCTAGATTATTCTCTAGCATTCTGTCAATTGGCATTTACATCCCTAAACTTCTATTTTCAGCCACATCCCCATTTATAAACCAGCTCTTATGCAATATAATGTGTTACCATCAACTCTGTACATTTCCACACTTTTATAGTAAAGCTAATTAAAACTTCTACATACATTAAATATCAGTAGTCCATCTCAGTCTTCCTCTTATCTCCTTTAAGGATCCATCACCTACCACCAGGTCTTGAAGATATTTTCCTACATTTCCTTCTAAAAGTTTTATGGTTGTTGCTTTTATATTTAGGTTTTTAATTCACTTTGAGTTAATTTTTGTGTAAGGTGTGAGACAGGGGTCCTCTTTCCTTCTTTTGCTCTGGATATCCAGTTTTCTCACCACCATTTCTTGAATGGACTGTTCTGCCTGAGCTGGGTGGGTTTGACATGGTAGTCAAAAATCACTTGACCATAGATGTGAGGGTGTGTTTTTTAACCATCAGTTCAGTTCCATTGATTTATTGTCTTGTCTTTATGTCAGTACCATCATGTTTCTACCACTGTAGCTAGGCAACATGACTTAAACTCCAGAAATGACAGTCTTCCTCTTTAAGATTTTTCTGGTTATTCAGGACCCCTTATCCTTCCAAATAAATTTGATAATCATGTTTTCCTTTTATTTAAAAACTACTGGTGGAAGTTTTATTGGGATTGCATTGAATCTGTACTTCAATTTGAGTAGAATTGACATCTTAATGATATTTAGTTTTCCAATCCAAGAACATGAAATGTTCTTCCAATTATTTAGGTCTTTTTAAAAATTTCTTTAACAATGAGTTGTAGTTTTCTGAATACAAGTGCTTTACATTTCTGATTAAGTTTATTCCTGAATATTTGGGTTTTATCTGTCATATTTTGTTTTCACAACTCTTTTTGACACTTTTAGTTACTTTGTGGATATAATCCTCATTTCTAGACTCTCTTCCAGGCCTCTCTCTCCTGTCTTTTCTTTCAGGCTGTAGCACACCTTTTAGTATTTCCTGCAAAGCAGGTATCTTGGTTACAGACTCTCTCAGTTTCTGTTTATTTGTGAATATTCTAAACTCACCCTCATTTTTGACAGACATTCTTGCCTGATATAAGATTCTTGGCTGGAAGTTTTTCTCTTGCAATATCTTAAATATATCATAACACTGTCTTCTTTCCTCCATGGTTTCTGGTGAGAAATCAGCACTAAATCTTATTGGGTATCTCCTAAATGTTCTGCATTGTTTTTCTGTTGCTGCTCTCAGAATTCTCTGACTTTGGCATTTGACATTCTGATTAGTATGTGTCTTTGAGTTGGTCTATTCAGATTTTTTCAGATGGGAGTGTGTTGTGCTTCTTGGACGTTGATATCTATGGCCTTCAATAGGGTTGGGAAATTTTCTACCATTATTTCTTCAAATATTCCTTCTGCCCCGTTTCCCTTCTCTTCTCCATCTGGGACTCCCATGGCATGTATGTTTGCATGTCTCTTGCTGTCATGTAGTTCCATGAGACCTTGTTCAAGTTTTTCCAATCTTTTCTTTATCTGTTGTTTTGTATATTCACTTTCAGAGGCCACTTCTTCAAGCTCACCAATCCTTTCTTCTGCCTCATCAAATGTACTATTATATGATTCCAGTGCATTTTTAATTGCATTTATTGCATATTTCATTCCCTTAAGATATGCTATTTTTCTACATATGCTTTCAAATTCTTCCCTTTGCTCATCCAATGTCTTCTTACTGTCATTAATTTCTTTAGCCATCTCATTGAATTTATTAAGGAAATTTGTTTGAACATCTATGACCAGTTGCCTCAACTCGTTTATGTCATCTGGAGGCCTATCCTCTTCCTTTAATTTGGGCCATGTCTTCCTGTTTCTTGGTGTGGACTGCAACCCCTTGTTGGTGTCTTGGCATCTGGCCCTCCAGAGTATTTATTCTGGGTGCATTTTCTCTCTCTTGTTTAGGGGCTTCCTGCCCCTTCTCCCTTGCTGGCCATGCAGTAGGAGCCAAGGATGTAGTTGGTGCTATAAGTTTTGGAGGCTCAAGCTGCCCACATTACCCCAAGGACCAACAAAGCTTCTCCCAACCTGTCCCAAGGGTAGGGACAGAGCCACAGATGTGTGGAATATTCCAACTCATGCAGGTCTAGACTGCAGTGGCCCAGAGAGACTGATGAAGCACCATGCCCCTCTCTCCCCTGCCTGGGGCAGGAATGGAGCTGCAGGTGTGGATAGCAACCTATGTACTGCAGGTCCAGGATGACCGCACTTGCCCAAGTAGAATTCTGGTTATTCAATATGTGCAGGCTAAATATACCTGCAGTTACCTGGATAGGCTGATTCAGGGCCCGCTAGCTTCCTCCCTGCCAGAGGTGGGGCTGAAGCCGAGGCTAGGGCTGCAGGCCAATCTGGGTGAAAGAAACCGTCTCTACCATCATTGTGATTTTCAGTCAGTCCGGGTTCCCCTGATGCTGTGGGAGAAGACAAAATAGTGACAACTGTCCTCCTTCTGACTTGGACAGGCTCAAACTTTACTTGTTCTTATGGTTATATGTTAGCCAGCTGAATTTACTACTCAGTAGCTGAAATCGGTAGCCAACAATCTCTTCCTCCCCTGTTTTTGGGAACTGGAGCTTCCAATTCCTGCCACTGAATAGCTCCTGCAGTGGCTTGCCCTGCCAAAGTAGGTTGATCACCTGCCCCCACAATGTGCCCTGTAATTTCCCAGAGAGGGTGGGGCAGCTCCCCCCAGTTTCTGCTCTGCATGAGGTGGCCCTGGGACATAGGCTGGAGCTGCAATCTGATCCAGATGGAAAGAAGCCAGTCCCTACCAGCAGTGTGATTTTCATTCAGTCCTGCTTCCCCTCGTGTCAGGTGCGGAGTTAAGATGGTGGCTACCAGCCTCTTTCTGATTGGACAAGGTCAATCTTTAGCTGTTCTTAGGATTATACTTTAGCCCGCTCAATTTATTAATCAGTAGCTGAAGTTGGTGCCTAACCATCTCTTCTTCCCCCATTTTTGGGAAGTGAAGCTTTCAATTCCAGGCACAGAACAGCTCCCAAGGGGGCTTTTGCCTCCTGTGGACGATGGGCACGGGCATCCATGGCGTGGAGTGCTCTCCTTAGGAATCTTCTCTGCAGATGGGCAGTTTCCTCCTTCCATTCTTTCAAGGATTTTGTGGAATGCAATTCTGGTCTCCTGGAGCCGCCAAACAAGTGCCCTAGATAGCTCTGGGTGATCACCAACTGCCTCATAGCAGAGGCTGTTCTAGAAGCTCTTTACTCTGCTGGCATCTTACTGGTTGTCTGTTTTCCAGAGAATTTTTGGAGAAAATGGCAGGGCATCCCCAGGATGGAAGTTTAATATTTTGTTAGCTACTTTGCCCCTACCCAGAAAACATACCCATGGCAACAATAATACATTTATATTCCATAGATATATGTCTTAGTTGCATTTTCCACATATACCACCTGTATTAGTCAGCCAAAGGGGTGCTGAAGCAATGTGCCAGGAATCTGTTGGCATTTATAAGGGGTATTTATTTGGGGTAAAAGCTTACAGTTACAAGACACTAAAGAGTCAATCTCAAGGCTGCTTTCTCTCCAAAGTCTTGCCATTTGTTGAAGAAAGATGGGCAATCTCTGCCTTGCCTCTCGGACCTTCTCCTTCTTAAGTCTCCATAGGCCAAGTTTCTTCTGATCTCAGCTGTAGGCTGGCATATGGCTTGTCTCTCAGGGCTTTATATATAACTCTGGCATACAGCTCATTTCCTTCAGGCCTTATTAGCTGCTCTGTTCTCTTCAGCTACAAACTATCAAGGAAATGGCTTATCTCTCCCCATGTTTTAAGGATCAAAATGGACAAAGTTCTCTCCTCTTCCCTATCTTTGGTGCTCCGTCTCTTTCTGTGTGTCTTCTAGAGTGAGTGTTCATTTATATAGGCCCAAGGGGGCAGTGGCTGATACTTAGAGTCATGTCCTACTGATGTGGTCATATCAAAGCCCTAATCTTAACAAGTAATTTAATCAAGATATGTCAGCTGAATCTAATGCATTCAATGGGTATCATACCCAGAGGAACAGGCCAGTTTACAAACATAACCTTTTTCTTTTTGGGGTTACCTAAATAATATCAAACTGCCAAACCACCCTACTATCAATACCCTATACTTGTGATGCACCTTTCTTATGGCTCCTGAAAGAACTTTCTTATATTTGTATTACTAACAACAACTCTTAGCCACCCAGAGTTTACTGTGTCATACAGTCCCCCATTTTATCTTCTAACTTTCCTTCTAGCAACATATATAGCTTCAAACTTCCCCTTTCAGCCCTATTCATAAACACACACTTAACTGCTGTTAATTACACCCACATAACTGTTCCACCATCACCTCCATCCATTTCCTAACCATTAAAATCAACCTAATTATAAATTCTATGCAGACGAAGAATTGGCTCACCATTCTCTACTCCTGTTCTACCTCCTGGTAACCTATATTCCCCTCTATGCCTCCAAAGGTCTACAATATATGTAGTTCATATTAGTGAGGCTATACAATATTTGTCCTATTGTCTCTTGCTTATTTCACTCAACATAATGACCACAAGGTATATGCATCAGTACTTCAGGAGTCTTACATCTCTTAAACAGTTTAGAAACTTCCTCTGGTTTCATAGGGGGTGCTGGCACAATATGCTCAGTCCCCTTTATTTTTTGTCCATTATTTCCTTAGCTGCCTAGCATCAGATTGGAACCTCTATATGCCATGAGGATGGGGGATGAACAGTGACAGCAGCAGAGAAAGCAGTAGTAGAAAAATAAGGATGGCACACAGCAGACCCTTACAGCACTGTTGATATGAAATGTGCATTTATGCTTCCCATGGAGGGGTTCCCTTCATGTTAGGGCTGGGTTTCAGACCTGGATGCAAGGACCACAGACACTGTTTGGAGTCTCCCATGGTCTGCTGTGGTCCAGGCACTGGGAGGCCTAATATTCACCCTTTAGAACCATGAGTGTTTGGCCCAAGTGGCCTCACTCTCTAGTCACAGTTCAGGCTTCGACGCCTGTCTCCCACCTTGTAAGTTCCTACTGTGGGAACTACAAGAAGACTTGTTATGTTGCCATTTTTGCCCAGTGTCTGTCTCACCTGACACCATTGTAACTGTTTGAGGTACTGCTATAAACCACAGAGTTTCCCCTCTTGCCATAGTAGGGCTGGCCTTTTATGGATCTTGGGAAGTCTCTGATCTATGGGACCACAAATTTGGTGTCAGAAACTTAGGGAACATCCAACAGGGGCAACAAAGCAGCACAGATATATGACAGCAATGCATGGACCTTCCCTAGAAAAGATTATCTGAGTGAGCCAGTTAGTAACTCAAAAGCAGCCAAAAGGTATCATGCTTCAAAATATCATGCTTGCTGAGCCACTTGTTTCAAATTGGTTAAAATGGATTTTAAATTGGGATCCTGTTAGATGGAGGTCAGGTACAACATAAAGGGAAGCTGAGGTGAAAATGCATAAGGAAGGATCTTTTGTTACTCAGAGGTCCCAGAGAGTAGGGAGACCGGAGTGGTTGAAAGGAAGTGTGATAGATTCAGGTGGATCAACCAGCAGGTGGGGAGCACCAAGTAGGACAAGAGGGCCCTCTGACTTTGTGCCTTTACTATGGTTCAGAATGGAAGTTAGGAGGTTTCCCACAGGAGTGAAGGTTTAGTTTACAGCAAACATTTTTGAAAAGGTGAAGTCAATGGTGGTGGGGGTGGTGAGCTTATCATGTGGAAACAGCTGTGGGTTTATGGTGAGATGTGTGGCTGGTAAGAGCTGTGGCTGCAGATTTAGCCTTTGCTCTCTGTGGAAATTTATGCCTCAGGGCTGGAAAGCTGCTAATTAACTAGGCCAAAAGAGAGTGTTGAGGCAAGTGGCTTGGCCAAAGTAAGATAGATTCTGAAGCAGCCCAGAAATAATTTTGATAATTATGACACTATGAAGCATAATGATTGTCTGTATTAAGCCTGTAATTTTCTGATAGCTTGGGTTCAATGTGAAAATAGGCTGCTACTACTGTGAAATAAATTTGATATTTGCCTATTCATTAGGGTTGCAGAATAACTAAGCAAAATAATTTCCTAATCATGAAGTAAAGCAATGAATAGGGCTATCATATTTCCTGGGTCTCCTAAAATATCTGAGGTTTGGACTTTATAAAACTTTGTTTTTTGAAATTTGAAATTTGAAATAATTTGAAAATTTTGCCTGTTACTGTGCACTTTTTGTAACTGTCTTAATTAAAACCTATATATTGCTCATGCTCACAATTTTCCACGGACTTTGATTCCTATTACCATCCATAGAAAATTCGGGATTCTCTTCAGCAGGTATCATGATATTGAACTGGAGAAGACTCTGAAACCACCTGATGCAAGCATTTCCAAGCTTTTCTCTAAAAGCCAATCCACTGCCGACACAATGAGCCCACTCTGCAGGCAAGTAGTGCAGTTGATTCTCTTCTTAATATTTTCTATATCTTCTCTCCATCACTGCGTTTATACATTTAATTAGGCAATTTCTTCTCTTGATAAACACTGGCAGGTATCATAATTACTTCTCTTGCTCTGCTGAAACTTTTAACCATTAAGATAAGTGAATTTATTTGCATGAGATTAATGTAACCAATTATTTCAGCCAGTGTTTATATTTGTGAGAAAATCATCAACACAACTATTTGATTAAAGGGATTTGATTGTTCTATTTGTAATTATTCGTTGTAAATATGTTGTCAAAGAGAAACAGGTAAACAAAATTATTTAGCACAGTTTGCTTTGATTTTTAATATTTTAAAGACTTTTGGATGTGCCGGAGATCAGTTTGGGGTTGGAAAACAAAGCAATTCATTGGTATGTTGGATAAGGGGAAGGAGAGGTAGCTCTTTGCAAGAGTCAGTACCACCCAGAGACAATGCAATGACATGCCTAAGGAGGTTTCTCTGTAGATGATGTTTAAATGCTGTCAGAGATGGCTGGGCAGCAGAGATCATTTCATTGAGTTTCAGTTTATGTTTGGGAAAATGAAACTCAAATTTATCTGTAGCTTCCACAATTTCAGACATTAAGACTGTGCCAGAACGTGACTAGGATTCATGTCTCCTTCATACCATTACTCATCATTCCATGGGGAATGTTTTTTTTTTTTTCAATTTCTTTGAACTTGATTTACAACTAATGTGAGTGAAATAATGAAGTGTATGGAGGGGGTGGGTTTGGAACTAGGACACTCCTATGAAGTCAATTGCATAGTGGGATTGCATGGTGAGAAAGGATAAAGTTGGACCCAGGTTAGTGGGAAAGGCCCAGTGTTCCATTCTACTTGGGCCATTTTGGACCAACACACTGGTTATGTCGTGACTTTCTCATAGATCATTGTAATACCAAATAAAATGAATGGGGTCTAGTGTGGTTAGATGAATGACCTAAAATGCTCCAGTAAATATATTGCTTGCACAAAATTCAAGTGATATGTATTGTTTTGGCCTTGGACATTCTTTGAGAACACAGTGATGCCGAGCTGAAGAATAACCCCCTTACTCCCTCCATTGTGTATCCTTCATGTCCCATTCAGCAGTTCCTCTCTGACATTAACACATTATATTAACAATGGAAAGAGGACTGAGGAACTTTACCCAAGGTGCTTCCTGGCTGCTTTAGCTGCCTTATGTTTAGGAATGGGAAGAGATGGATAAAAACTTTTTATTCCTTACCTGAAGAAAATTCATCCATACAATCCATTTTTTCTCAGTTGATGCATGAATTTAAAATGAACAGAATTTGAAGAAGGATTCATTTATTAAATATTTAATTCAATAATTATTACAGGTAAAAATTTCAAAAGTGATATCTAATTGTGTATATATTTGTGTGAGGAGGATTTGTGCCATTTTTGGAGATGTGTTAATTACCAGTCATTTGTGGATGAATGAATCAATCAGTGATTGGTTACCTGTTAAAAAAAATCCATAATAGATATGTGTTTAGACAGATACATATATAGATAAATATATAGATAGATGAATACACATAAATACTGATGTATATATTTTATATAGGTAATACACTTATTTTTATATATTTGTAAATGGATACAACATGCCCTTAATTATTAATTGCTGGCAATTTATAGAAACTAAAAGCTTTTCAGTAAAAATTTAAATGATCTGCCTATATGATGTTTTACCCCTTTAAAAACATATAAATTTGAATATGCAGTTATTGGAATATGAAAATATATTATCATTATCTAAACAATTGATTAAGACAGGCAGGTAGAATTTAATGTTTACT